>PVKS010005629.1:29921-84017 GCA_004027875.1 Aplodontia rufa | reverse complement strand
CCTCCGTAGCTTGTTGTAGAAACTGGAAATTGAAAGTAAAGACGTGATTAAATTCAGGTGACACTTTTTCGGCACAAATAAGTTATAAATGATATTGTGGACTTGCTAATCCATGACACCCAGAGACCTGTATTGTCAGGTTCTTTCCCTATTAGCCATGCTAAATTTGATCACTTGGTTCCAGCAATGATTTCCAGATTGCTCTGCTGTACAGTTTTCCTCTGTAACTAGTAAATGTTCTGTGGAATGATACTCTGGCATGGCGAGTGCCCTGTCTCCCAGCAACCTTGCATCTGATGTTTTGAGCATCCATGGAGAAGCCTTGCCATAACCATTTATTACATAAGGCGTTGCCAAATGAGTTCTTATCTGTTGAATAGTCAGTTAGTTCTGTGGAATTTGTAATGTAGTTATTATTTTCTGCAAATAATGAAGAGTTGTCACCTCTCCTCCATCCTTGTGCTATGTTTTTCTTTTTCTTGATATATCATATTAGTCATGGCCTTGGAGTAATGTCAAAGGGGAATAATGACGACAGAGGACGTCTATTGTCTCATTCCCATTCTTTTATTTTTTAATATTTTATTTATTTATTTTGAGAGAAGAGGATAGTGAGAGAGAGAGAGAGAGAGAGAGAGAGAGAGAGGAGAGGGAGAATCCATTTTTATTGAGTTTTCCACATGGCCTTTGTTGCTTTGACACTTAGTTGTATACTTGGGTGCTGGGGTTTGAACCCGTGTACTCACGCATGCCGGGCAAACGCCGAGCCACCGCTCCAGCCCCTCATTCCCATTCTTAATGGGAGTGGGTCTGATTTTACTCTGTAAATGTGTTTCCCATTGTTTTTTGGCAAATGGCCTTTGTCAGTTCAAGGAAGTTTTATTTCTAGTTTGTTAAGGGTTTTTTTTTGTGGGGGCGGAGAGAGGGAAGGAGAGAAAGTGAGAGAGAGAATCAATTTTATTTATTTTTCGTTGGACCTTTGTTTCTCAGACACTTAATTGTGTATGTGGTTCTGGGGTTTGAACCCGAGTCCTTGAACCTGCCAGGCAAGCACTCCAACACTGAGCCACTGCTCCAAGCTCCTGTCCCATAAATTTTGACACATAATGGTTTCCTGTTTACTATCAAGTGTTTTTAAATTTCTTTATCATTTTCTCTTAAACCCCAAAATTATTTGGAAATATTTTTGTAGACACAGATTTTATTTTATTTTATTTTTTACCCAGGATTGAAAATCCAAGGATACTTAACCACTGAGCCACATCCCCAGCCCTTTTAATATTTTATTTTGAGACAGGGTCTCACCAAGTTGCTTAGGATTTTTAGAGCTATCATATTGTTACTATTTTCCAATTTTATTGCTCTATGGTCTATGAACTATATTTTGTAATATTGTGTTTTTTAAATTAATTGAAACTTCACCTGCAGTCTACTATAGGATCAAATTTTACAAATGTTCCCTAAATATTCCCAATTTGAGGTTGTAAATTTTTTATGTATTTATGAATTTAATTAATTCAAATATTTAAATATTCCAAGTCTTTGTTTAATATTCCTAAACTACTAGTTCTGAGAAGGATCTGCTTAAAATCTCTATCACATACTGTGTACCTATCTAAAATGATCACGCTATATCATATAATTATGTACAATTGTTATTTGTCAATTTACAATTTTTGAAAATATTTCTACCTATTGCTATTGTTGATTAATCTATCCCCATCCACTGCCAAGTTTTGTTAGCTGTTATTGATATTTTTCTTTTTTATAGTCTAATTTTGAGATAGAATCTTGCTAAGTTGCTTATAGCCTTGCTAAATTGCTGAGGCTGGCCTTGAACTTGCAATCCTCCTGCCTCAGCCTCCCGAGACACTGGGATTACAGGAGTGCACCACTATGCCTGACTGTTGTTGATATTTTTCAAGCATATATCTCTTGGTATGTGTTCATAGTTTTTGTATCTCCTTGATTTATTCTCCTTGATTTATTTACCAACATATAATGCCTGTCTACCTTTTATGGTATTTTTCACTTTAAAGTATTTTTGATGCAAAAAAGGCCACATGAAAAACTAAATAAAAATTGATTCTCTCTCTCTCTCTCTCACACACACACACACACTTTCTCACTATCCCTCTCTCTTTGAAAAAAATTTTTTTGGTGAAGCATATGACATGAAAACTGCAACAATTGCTTTCTTTGGATTAATATTTTAGTTTACCATTTTTGCCTCTTTATTTTCTTTTTTTTTTTTTTAGAGAGAAACAACTTTATTTAGTTTTCACATGGCCTTCGTTGCTCCAACATTTAGTTGTGTACGTGGTGCTGGGGTTTGAACCCGGGTCCTCGTGCTTGCCAGGCAAGCGCCGAAACCACTGAGCCACCGCTCCAGTCCCCTGCCTCTTTATTTTCAACCTTTCTCTATTCCTTTTTTTTTTTATTTTATTTTTTTCAGGACTGAGGACCGAACTCGGGGCCTTGCACATGCTAGGCAAGCACTCTGTCACTGAGCTAAATCCCCAACCCCTCTCTATTCCTTTTAAAAATAACACTTCAAATCAATATTCATTTTTAATCTGCGATCTCATGTCTTGATTTATAAATTTAATCCATTTACATTTATTTGATGTTATATTCGGATGTACATCAATAATCTTATTCCCTATCTCCTATTTACTGTATCTAATATTCTTTTTTTCTCCATTCATAACTTTTATTGATAGAATTTTCTTTTGCTGGCTTGAAAGTTATTCATTCTATTTTTTTTATTTGTTCAACATAGTCTTACATACTGGAGGGAATCACTGTTACATATCCGTTGTTATATATTCTTGCATACGTGGATATTGACAAAGTAAGTTAAGACCGATCCTAGTCCAGGATCTCCCCCTTCTTCCGTTCCCCAATCTCATGTCTCCTCTGCGACCCCTATTCATTCTATCTTAATTCTTCTAGGTGTTACTCCTAACTTGTTATGACTTATGCCTTTGCGTATCTATCCTTTTTGGTTTTAAGCTTATCAGTAGCTACATCTTTCCACATCCCTGTGGACCTCCCTCCACTCCCCTCTGCACGCTCAACCAGGTCATGTTATAGATTGTTTGTGCTTCTTGACAGGTATAGTTGGGTTAATTTGTTTGTAGTAACTGGGGAGAGAACCCAGGGAGGTTCTACCTCTGAGCTACCTACCTAACCACCTGAGCTGCTGGGACTACTGGTGTACACCATTGTATCTGGCTGTATAGACCATTATATATTTTGCAAAATACTATAGTCATCCTTAATTATCAGAGCTTTTAGTGTCTTCTGGAATTTAATTCTGTTCCTGCTAGTGTACTTCCTCCAAAAGTGTTGATCAAAGAGTCCTTATATACTAAATCTTCTGAGACCCTGAAAGCTTGGGGACTAAAGTTTAGTTATGCACTGAAAGTATAACCTAACTGAACATAAAAACTCCAGTTGTTAAGTTCGTTCTTATATCCAGCCTTGCTTTTGAGAAAACTGATGTCAATATGATACCTGTTCCTGCTAAGTTGTGGGTAAGTATTGTTTTTTATGTTTGTTTTCTTATTAATTTATCTTAATTTTAGAATTTTTGTCTCTCACTTTATTTTTTGTATCATGTGTTCAAGTGTTATTTTGACCCTTATCTATCTTATTGGTATCCTGTCTGAAATCTTATACTTTTCTCTAATTGTGGGAAATTCAAGGATTTCTGAGAATTCTTTTTTTTTTTTTTTAAAGAGAGAGGACAGTGAGAGAGACAGAGAAAGGGGGAAACAACTTTATTTAGTTTTTCACATGGCCTTAGTTGCTCCAACACTCAGTTGAGTACGTGGTGCTGGGGTTTGAACCCGGGTCCTCGTGCTTGCCAGGCAAGCGCCGAAACCGCTGAGCCACCGCTCCAGCCCCTTCTGAGAATTCTTGAAATGTAAGAATTTGTTTTTGCAATGTGGGGCCTCATGCATGCTACACAAATCCTCTACCACTGAGCTACACCCTCAATCCACAGAAATTTTTGTATTCATTATTTTTCTTTTTTCTTTTGTTTTCTTTTTTTAACTATAGAGAGGGACAGTGAGAAAAAGAAAGAATCAGCTTTATTTAGTTTTTCATGTGGCTTTCACTGCTCTGACACTTCATTATGTACAAGGTGCTGGGGTTCGAACCCACATCCTTGCACATGCCAGGCAAGCGCCGAAACTGCTGAGCCATCGCTGCAACCCCTGTATTCATTTTTTTTTCAAATTTTACTTCCAGCTTTTTCCACTTCTCTCCTCTTCTAGAACTCTAATTTTAAAGACATTTTTTTAAAAGAGAGAGGGACGTGAGAGAGAGAGAGAGAGAGAATCAATTTTTATTTAGTTTTTCATGTGGCTTTCATTGCTATGACACTTCATTGTGTACATGGTGCTGGGGTTCGAACTCGCATCCTCGTGCACCAGGCAAGCACAGTAACCACTGAGCCACCACTCCCGCCCCTCATTTTAAAGACATTTCTCTTCCATTGTTATTAATTTACCCTTATATTTTTCATCTCTATTCCTTCCTGATACTTTCTGAGAGGTTGCCAACCTTATCTTCCAGATTATTAATTTTTTCTAGTCTGAAATATATTTTGCCTCTCAACTTACATATTGAGGTCTTCGTTTCATCTGCTATATTTTTCATACTTGATAACTTCTTTATACATTCTCATTCCTATTTCAAATTTATAATAATCTCCATTATCTCTTGGTGGGTTTTTATTATGATGATTCAAAATTCTTATTCTCTCTGAGCCATTAATTCTGATTTTTTAAAAATTTCTTTTATAGGGATTGCATGACTCAGATGTCCTTTCTTTTTTCTTTGTGAGTTTGTATTCCCCTGGGGTGTCTGTCACTCCTTTGGCTGGTGGTACGGACCTGAGGAGGGAATACTGTCTGGGTCTTTAATTCTGCTACCACCCCTGCCCTCTGCTACCAGCTTGCTTGGGCAGGAGGGAATGTGGCTTTGAATGAGCATCACGTGTTTCAATCTGGGCTCTACCACACCTGAAATGCCAGTCCCCGAGGATGACCTCTCCCAATTAGAGGTTCTAGGTGGAGGGATTTTCAGGAGAAAATGCCTAGCAGTGAGCCCCAAGGAGCCTGGGTCCCTGTGGTGGTTAAGCTAGAACCACATTTCCCAGAGTACTCTTCCCTACCTTATTCTAGGTTGCAGTTGGCCTAAAGAAATTTGTTCAAGGGGCTGGAGTGGTGGCTCAGCAGTTATGGTGCTTGCCTGGCATGCACGAGGACACAGGTTCAAACCCCAGCACCACGAACACAATGAAGTGTCGGAGCA
Organism: Aplodontia rufa; assembly: GCA_004027875.1. Lineage (NCBI taxonomy): Eukaryota > Metazoa > Chordata > Mammalia > Rodentia > Aplodontiidae > Aplodontia > Aplodontia rufa. Next base: position 78,689 of record PVKS010005629.1, on the reverse strand, counting down.
ACGAAAGGCACATGAGGAACTACATAAAATTAATTCTCTCTTTCTCTCTCTCTCTCTTAAAAAGAAAAGAAAAGAAATTTGTTCAAGATTTGGAAGGTGGAGCAGTAAAGCAACTCGGAAGGTTCTCGAGGATAGAGGCAGTGAGAGACAGAAGCAAAGGTGCCAGAGAGTTCTTTTCTTCCTGACCGTCCAACTCCTGTCCCTTATTGCCAATCTTGATTGCCAGCAGAGACCCTAGGCCCACCACTAGCCATTCCGGTAAGAACTCACAGACATAATGTCTATGACGAGGCAATAATCTTCCATAGGCCTCTACAGCAGCCCCCCTCCTCTATTCCACTCCAGGGAGCAAGATACACTTCATTACCTGGATTTCCCTGCAAGCTCTGGCTGGTCTCCCCCTTGCCTTCCAAACAGTGTTTCTGAAGGGCTAATAGTGATTTTTTTCTGTGATCCAGCAACTCCCTTTATGACCTTTCCTTCTCTATCTCCTCCAATTGTGTAAAGTCAAATTAGTATAATAAGTGACTTTCCATGACAGTGCCAGTAGTTGTGCTTCTTTGATTGACCCTCAGTAGATAAAAGTCCTAAGGACTTCATGGAGTAAAGTTTCTGCACCAAACCTGAATTCTCTACTCTGGACTTTTTTTTTTTTTTAAGAGAGAAGGACAGGGGCTGGAGCAGTGGCTCGGTGGTTTCGGCACTTGCCTGGCAAGCACGAGGACCTGGGTTCAAACTCCAGCACCACGTACACAACTAAGTGTTGGAGCAACGAAGGCCATGTGAAAAACTAAATAAAGTTGTTTCTTAAAAAAAAAAAAAAAAAAAAAAAAGAGAGAAGGACAGTGAGAGAGAGAAAGACAGAGAGAATCAACTTTTATTTTTTCCCATGGCTTTCGTTGCTCTGACACTTAGTTGTGTATGTGGTTGCTGAGGTTTGAACCCATGTTCTTGCGCATGCCAGGCAAGCACTGTAACCACCGAGCCACTGCTCCAGCCCCTCTACTCGGGACCTTTACTGAGAGGGAGAAGTACATTTTTGGGTGAGGGTGTACAGAGGATTGCCCCTGGGGTGCTCTACCACTGAGATATAACCCATTCCTTTAACTTTGGGATAGGATTTTACTAAGTTACTGAGGCTGACTTTGAACTTGTGATCCTCCCACCTCAGCCTCCTGTGATTACAGGACTGTGCCACCACACCCAGCATACATTTCTGTATTGTTTGACTCCCTGTTATTTTGGATTGGAGCTGAACTCCCTACTGGTTTTGGAAAAATCACCATTATAGGAGAAAGGACTTCTAACATATTTGACACATTGCATTTTTTAGTTTGTTTCTAACTGAAATTTGGCCTGTAGCTTAAATGACGCCCTGTTTATCTACCCTGCTTCACTCTTCGCTTGGCTGAGTCCTGTGACTATCAAGGAGTCAGGGACAACTGAGTCCTGCAGATAAGCCTTGTCTCTTTTCCCCTTGTTGTAACGGCCTCCTCCGGATACCCTGGGTCTCCACAGTCATAGAGCACCCCTCACTTTGAAGTATTGGTTCCACAACTGTCTATCCTGCTAAGACCTTGACCCTCATGCCAGCTTTGCTCCCACCTCGTAACACAGAACCGGCCCACAGCCATTGGCTGAATGAAAACCTTCTCCAACTTAGCTACAGAGGGGAGAGAACTTTTGGTGGGTTTGGCTGACAGTGCCTGCACAGCAGCTCTGGAATCCCTTGGCTGGGACCTGGCTCGTCAGTGTTTGCACCCCACGCATTTTTTCCCCTCGTTCTCTTTTTCTTTTTCTTTCTTTTTTCTTTTTAAAGGGTGGTGGGGAGAAAGAGAATCAATTTTATTTATTTTTCCATTTGGCCTATATTTCTTTGACACTTAGTTGTGTATGTGGTGCTGGAGTTTGAATCTGGGTCCTTGCACATGTCACACAGGTGATCCGACCACTGGACCACTACGCCAGCTCCCCTCCGCCCCATGCTCTTTCATCCCAAGCCCTCAAATACTTTTGAAACCTTGGGTGCTTTAGCCGTGCACAGTGGCACGTAATCCCACTGTAACCCAGCAACTCAGGAGGCTGAAGCAGGAGGATCACAAGTTCAAAGCCAGCCCCAGCAACTTAGTGAGGCCCTGAGAAACTTAGCAAGACCCTATCTGAAAAAATAAAATATAGGGGCTGGAGCGGCGGCTCAGTGGTTACAGCACTTGCCTGGCATGTGCGAGGACTTGAGTTTATTTTATTTTTTTAAGAGAGAAGGATAATGCAAGACAGAGATACAGAGACAAAGAGAAGCAATTTTTATTGAGTTTTTCACGTGGCTTTCATTGCTCCAACACATAGTAGTTGTACGTGGGTGCTGGGGTTTGAACCTGTGTACTTGCACATGCCAGGCAAGCACTGTAATCTCTGAGCCACCGCTTCAGCCCCGCGAGGACTTGAGTTAAACCCCAGCACCACATACACAACAAAGTATCAGAGCAACAAAGGCCAAATATATAAATACACACACACACACACACACACACACACACACACACACATAAAATATAGGGGGCTAGAGCAGTGGCTTAGCAGTTATGGCACTTGTTTGGCATGTGCATGGACCCAGGTTTGAACCCCAGCACCATGTATGCAACGAAGTGTTGAAGCAACAAAAGCCACATGAAAAACTAAATAAAATTGATTCTGTCTTTCTCTCCCTCTCTCACTGTCCCTCTCTCTCTTAAAAAAAAAAAAATATATATATATATATATATGGACTGGGTATGTGACTCAGTGGTTGAGGAACCCTGGGTTCAATCCCCAGTACCAAAACAAAAAATTTAAGAAAAATAAACCTTGTGTGCTCCACAGCTAATTACTGCATCTTAAAGGGATGATATGTCTTCCTCAGACATCAAGACCACCAGACCCATCCTGCTGTGCATGACATGTAGAGCAATTGAAATTCTACATGGTTTAAATATGGATAGCATGCCCCAAAGGCCCACGCGTTAAAAGATGGTACTCAGGCTGGTGATACTGGGAGGTGCTATAGAACTTTAAGACATAGGGCCTTGTGGGTGGTCCTTTGGTCACTGGGGGTGTGACCTTGAAAGGTCTTGTGGAATCCTGACTGGTTTCATCTGCTTCCGGCTGCCTGGCTCCAGATACGAATGCTCACTCCAACACTTGTTCCCACCACGGTGTGCCACTCTCCCCAGAGGTCCAAACCAGGGTCACCTAATCTTGGACTTGAGTCTCCAAAACTGTGAACTAAATAAACCTTTCTTTCTTCACAAATAGCCTAATTCAGGCTGGAGTAGTGGCTCAGTGGTTACAGCACTTGCCTGGCATGCGCGAGTACACAGGTTCAAACCCCAGCACCACATACACAATGAAGCTTCAGAGCAATGAAAGCCACATGAAAAACTAAAATAAAATTGATGCTCTCTCTCTCTCCCTCTCTCTCTCTCACTGTCCTTCTCTCTTAAAAAGAAAAATAAAAAATAAATAGCTTATCTCAGGTATTTCATTGCAGTATCAGGAAGCTGGCTAACTCACTAAACCAACCATACATCTTCTCTGACAACTGCCTAGCAAATCCTTCCCTGCTGAGGAGTGAGCCCAGCCTGGAGTTGCCACTAATCCATAGAACACTTACGCAGGAATTAGAAAAAGTACCCCTTCTCAACACTCTTTATTGCCATCTGCTAAAGTGGCTTCATTATGAGTGGAGCTATTTACAATGTCTATAATGTGAATGGGACCCCTTGGAGTTATACATTGCACAGTCCCCATAACCATGTGTGGATATATGTCCTTGTAGTTAGCTTTTCCACTGCTGTAACTAAAAGACCTGACAAGAACAATTTTAGGAAAAAAGTTTATTTGGGGGCTCACACTTTCAGAGGCCTTAGTCCATGGAAGGCCAGCTCCATTCCTCAGGGCTCAAGGTGAGGGTGAGCATCATGGCAGAAGAGTGTGGCAGAGGGAAGCGGGTCAAGGTATGGCTCCAGGAAGCAGAGAGAGAAACTCCACACCAGATACAAAATATATACCCAAAGGCACTCGCCCAATGGCCCACCTCCTCCACTGCACCCCACCTGCCTTCAGCTGCCAGCTAATCCCCACCAGGGGATCAACTTACTGATTGGATTATAACCCAATTGTTTCACCTTGGCCTTCACATTGCCTCAGCATGTCGAGCTTTGGGGGGCACACCATTCAGCCAAACCATAACATATATCCTGCCAGCCTCCACACAAATCTTACTAGTATCATGTTAGCCTGCCTTCTTCGGAAGCCAGGCTGATTGGACCATGAGTGGATATCTAACTCAAGCTGTCAATTATGTTGCTTCACCCAGGAATTTTAAGTTGGAATATAGTCATTGCTGTACTGGAAGAAAATGCTACTTCAAGCCAAGAATGATGGCGCACACCTGTAATCCCAGCTGCTCTGGAGGCTGAGGCAAGAGGATTGCAAATTTAAGGCCACTCTGAGTAACTTCACACAACTCTGTTTCATAATTAGATTATTTAAAAATAGTTGGGGTTGTAGTGCAGTGCTAGAGTGTTTATCTAGCAAGCACAAGGTCTTAGGTTCAATCTCCAGTACTGCAAAGAAAATGTCAAGTCATGGTGGGGACCTCCATTTCCTGACATGTGTCATTTAGAGTTTCCTGATAGCAAACAACAGAAACCAATTTAAACTCAAATGGCTAACTTAAACAAAATAGAATATACCAGAAGGAATCTCAGAAAGCCAGAGAATTGGGCCCAGGAAGGAGAAGCAATGGAACAGCCAGGTACTAGAACAATGTGGTTAGATCTCCAGTGCTTTCAATGGACCTTCCTCCATTCCTGCATCCCCAGGGCCTCTTCTTCAGGATGCAGTCTTGGGAGAGACCATCCAGCCAGGCAAACTTCACATGGGTGCCCAAGCTTGTGCACAGTTCTGATGTGTCCACCCCCTCCTCCCTGCCCTTAATTGAAAACAAAAACAAAACCTTTTTCTCACTTAAAAAAAAGTATTTAGGGAGCTGGAGCGGTGACTCAGCAGTTGGAACACTTGCCTGGCATGAACAATGACCCAGGTTCAAACCCCAACAGCACACACACAACTAAGTGTTAGAGAAACAAAGACCAGATGAAGAAAGAAAGAAAGTTAACTTTCTCTTTCTTTCTCTCTCTCTCTCTTAAAAAAAAAAAAAAGATTTAGGGCCTGGAATTGTGGCTCCACAGTTACAGTGCTTGCTTGGCATGTGTGATGATACAGGTTTGAACCCCAACACCACGTACACAACAAAGTGTCAAAGCAATGAAAGCCACATGGAAAACTAAGTAAAATCGATTCTCTCTCACTCTCCCATTAGTATTTAGAACACATAAAACCAGATAACATTTATTCTTTTTGCTCATCTGGTATGGGACCTACTGTTCCTCCTTTTCTTTTCTTTTTTGCAGTGCTGGGGATCGAAGCCAGGGCCTTGTGCATCCCAGGCATGCGCTCTACCAACCAGCCCATGTGGCTCCTTTTCTGGGCACTATGGCTTTCCAGGTCAGTGTTAGCACCTCAGTTCCTTCTGTGGCATCCCCATGACTTCGCCTGTCAGGGCCTCTCATCCTCAGGAGTGAACGTACCTTCTCCATCATTCTGGTGACTTTCTGTCTTTCTTCAAGATTTGTTTGGAATGTCACTGTTGTCCTTCCTATCTCTGGTTTTATCAGCTGCTTGCTTTTCTGCAGAGAGAGAAAAAGAGGGAGGGAGAGAGATGCCACACGGGTTGAGAGAGATATTTGGGGAAAGTAACCCCAGTTTATCACTTTCAAGTTTCTGGATTTAGGCTCCTTAAAAGCTCAGCTCCAACTTGAAGTCTGTGCTTCCCCCTTTTGGTTGAGTGAGTCTAGGTAATGTCCCCCTCCCTGCAGCCTATGATTCGTCCTTCTAACAAGTCCCCACAAGGATGCATCTCAAACTAAAGGGTGGCCAGCGAAGGTCTGTCCAGGAGCCTCTGGCATCCCTGTTTCTCCTCTCTTGATCCCTGCAGGAAAGCCTGTCCTCTGGCTCTCCGACTCTGGGCCCCTGTGATTCTGAAGATCTCTTCTCACCTCTTGTTCCTGGAGGGAGCCTAAGAGGTCCTGGAGAGGAAAACCTCCACTCAGGATAATGAAATCCCTGACAAACATTGCAGAGAAGAAAGTCAAGACATGTCAGATAGAAGCCTAGGCCCATTCAGGAAAGCAGGGAGTACCCATTCAGGAGACAATATGAGGGGCGGGAGCGGTGGCTCGGCGGTTAGGGCATTTGCCCGGCAGGCGCAAACACACGGTTCAGGCCCCAGCACCCACGTCCAAGATAAGTGTCGCAGCAACGAAAGCCATGTGAAAAACTCAATAAAAATTGATTCTCTCTGTCTCTCTCTCACTGTCCTTCTCTCTTTAAAAAAAAAAAAAGGGAGAGAGAGAGAGAATGTGAGCTACCTCAAGAGTGACACACACCTTTGTGTGTGTCAAGCTCTTCTTGTGGAAGGAACTTTGGTGGGGGGCATGGGAAGGTATGCGGGGATGACATCAGGCTGCTGGTTGCAAAATGGTTTATGGTGGTCTGGCTGCTCTCAGGACCTTTGACATTGTCTCCATTATCTGATCAATAGACAACGTTTAGAATGTACCTTACACTAGAGATTTCTTAAAATATATCTCCCTTGGCTTAACCTACTATAAAAATACATGTAGTGGGGGCTGGAGTGCTCAGAGGTTGCAGCACTTGCCTGGCATGCACGAGGACCCAGGTTAAACCCCACCCAGCATCACGTACACAACTGTTGGAGCAATGAAAACCAGATAAAAAACTAAATAAAATTGATTCTCTCTCTCTCTCTCTCTCTCATTGTCCTTCTCTCTCTTAAAAAAAGACATGTATTGGTACAAAGCACAAGGCAGTTGTTGTATGTGAATGATTGCCACTAACTTAAAGATTGTGAGTGAAAATTTGTAGCTTTCCCAGAAATCTGTGAGTGACAGGTCTGGGAAGAAAGCTAGCTTGGAGGTGAAGGCGTAAGGCACTTTAGCATGGGCTTTCAGATTGAAGTAATAATCTCCTTTTTTCTTTCTTTTGCTTCCTTTCTACCTATCTTCTTTCTTTCTTCTGTCCCACCTCCTTCTCCCCTCCCTCTCTTTGCTTTGGGGTGCAGGGGTTTCCCTTCTGCAGAGCAGCATAAGGGGAGGATCTGCTGAGCAGAGAAGTCCCATGTCCCTCCTCTCCACCTCTCCAGCCTGGGCAACCCCGGGACCCAGGCCAGCAGAAGCTGACTCTACAACTTCTGTCCCCTCCCCCGCCATCTTGCCACCTTACCTTTTTAGTCTAAATCCCAGCCCCTACTTTCACGAACTGTCATCGTGCTTAATCCTGCCTGGGGGGAGCCCTCCGTGGAAAGTATTCCATTACATGCTAAAGTGCAGTTTAAGTGGCGGTGAGGAAGTGTGACAGAAAGTCTGTCAGAGTTGAGCTGGACTTGCCAAAACTTGGTGTAAGCGCGGCACTGGCTGTCAACGTGCCTCCTTCGGAAACCTGAGCTGTGCTGAAGCTGGGGAGAATCAGGTTCAAGGTGAGACAGGAAATGGGGAGGGGGAGGGCGGACCAAGCTCAGGACCCCTGGGCACCCTAAGAAGAGCTCAGTGTGCTGTCACAGGCTGGTGGACTGTAGGCCTTTGGGACTGTTTCAGGGTGGAGCAGGAGGGCCCAGCCCATGCTGGAACTGGGTGAAGGTAGAGGGAAGCTGGAGGGGAGGACAGGATTTCCTCCATAAGCCTCTCACCCAGAGAACAGAGGCACCTTGGCCACCCCACAAGAGGAAAGGCTGTCCCCTCCAGAGATGGGAGGGCTAGAGCCTCTGCTGTGGAAGGGCCCAGGACCCAGGTGTCCAACAGATGATCCAAGCCCAAAGACAGCCAACTAAGCCCCTTCCCAGTGCCCACTCTCCCTCCCGAGTCCCAGTGTTCAGTCTAGAGACACCAGACCTCCAGGCCCCCTCTGCCCTCGGGCCAGGGGGCCACAATCAGAGCTCAGCCTGCTTCCCTCCTGAACCCTTGTCCCTGGCCATTTCCCCACCTCACAGTACAGGAGTCTGCATTTCATCCCTGCTGCCACTCCTGGTGAGACCAAGACCTGCCACGTGGTGCCAGCCTTACCCAAGCAGACCTCCAGCCTGTCCTTCCCAGCAAGCTGCAGCCCCTGAGGCTTTAATCGGGAGCCACTTGAAATCCTTGCTGGAGGCTGGTGAGAGATGAAGTGTGAGCAGCGAATGAGTGTCATCCAGCCCTCCCAGCCCAGAACAGGAGCAGCCATCCTGCCATGGTCTCTTCCACCAGTGTCTGCAAACACAACCTAGGATGCTTCCCAGTGCACACAGGGTCCTGGAGCCCAGGCCCTTCGAGGCTCCTTTGACAACAGCCATCATCGCCTGTTCCATCTTTAGCACACCCCCAATGAGGACTGAGCAGAGACTTACCTGGGCAACTTCACGCAGACTTGGTCCTTTACTCCTCACAACTGTGTGAGCTGGGTCCATTTCACAGGTGGCAAAACCAAGACCTGAAGAGGATGCACATCTTGTCTGAGATCAAAGGTTCCAGCAGCTCCACTCTAGCCAGTGCTTCTAGGCACCTCCTCTCCCTCTCTCCACCTTTTCCCTTCTAGAATCTCTAGCTGTACACACAGGAGCTCACACACATTCATGGGGCACTCTGCCTTCTCAGGATCCCTTCTAAGAGCAGTTGCCCAGGAGCTTTTTGCTTCTGACTTTCCCCAACCACACACACTTCTCACTCGCATGGCAAAGTCCACATCACGCCAAGACAGGGAGAGGAGAAAGCCCATTCCACTTGTGCGTGCACGTGTGTGTGTGTGTGTGTGTGTGTCGGGAAAGGCAGGATAATCAAGGTGACTGCTTTGTGAGACTTCGACTCTGAAGATCAGTTTCTGTAAACTTCATGAGGGAACAAGACAGAAGAGCTGGGAGCTGAGGAACTGCAAAAAGGACCCTGCATTCCAGTCCTTTCTTCACTACTGCTGGCACCAGAGCTCAACCTGATATTTTGGGACTGGAGCAACAGGCTGGGGTGTGCAGAGTGGTGGATGTGATGGGAGATCTTCGCTTCACCTTCCAGATCCCATGGCTGGAAAGGTGGGTGGCATGGTCACAGGATCTGGAGTCAGACCAGCTTGAGTCTGAATCTCACCACAGTGTGACCTTGGGCCAGTGACTGGCCTTTCTGAGCCTTGGTGGCTTAATCTGGAAAATGAGTTAATAAATAGCAGCCAATTCTAGATGTTGACTGGAGTCAACTCTAATTTGCATGTGTCATGGTAATGACCAATTCAAGAAAGACTCATCATCAATGGATATTAAAACTATAGCAAGAGTTTATTGGAGGAGCTAGGCATCCTGGTGCACACCTGTAATCCAGAGACGCAGGAGGCTGAGGCAGGAGGATTGCAAGTTCAAAGCCAGCTTTAGCAACTTAATGAGGCCCTAAGCAACTTAGCAAGACCCTGTCTCTAAAGAAAAAAGAAAAAAGGGCTGGAGATGTGTCTCAGTGGTCAAGCACCCCTGGATTCAATGTCTGGCACCATGAGAGAGAGAGAGAGAGAGAGAGAGAGAGAGGGAGGGAGGGAGAGAGAGATTATTTGAGGAAAAAGAAAAGGAGTCTGGAAGAATTTCCCCTACAGATTACTGAGTAAGTTCAAAGGGAAAGAAAACAACCTTTACTACTGATAGATCTGGCAGGAACTGTGCTAACCAAGTGATCAAAATTAATGTCACAAATGCTGCGACACATTGACATCCTGTGCTTTCTGAATGATGGCAATGAGGAGGACACAGCATGTGTCATTAATGTTCCTGTCAAAAATGCGCAAACTGAATCTAATCATGAGGAAGCTGCCAGACACATGACCTCTTTAGAAATGTTAACACCATGAAAAGCAACTATAATTGAGAAGAGTTTTTCCAAATTAAAAAAAAAAAAAAACAAAACTAAAGAGGGCGCTGGAGCAGTGGCCCAGAGGTTACAGCACTTGCCTGGCATGCAAAAGGATGTGGGTTCAAACCGCAGCACCACGTACACAACAGAGTGTTGGAGCAGCAAAAGCCACATGAAAAACTAAATAAAATTGATTCCCTCTCTCTAACTGTCCCTCTCTCTTAAAAAATAAAATACCTAAATAGACATGACAACTAACCACAACACTACTAACGCCAGGATTGGAATTTTGACTCAGGTAAAAAAAAAATGCTTTAAAAGATAGCATTTGGTTACAGCGTTTGCCTGGCATGCGCGAGTACGCAGATTCGAACCCCAGCATCACATACATAATGGAGTGTCGGAGCAACAAAGGTCACATGAAAAACTAAATAAAAGTTGTTTCTGTCTTTCTCTTCCTCTCTCTCACTGTCCCTCTTTCTTAAAAAAAAAAAAAAAGATAGTATTGGGACAAAGGGCAAAATCTGAATATAGACCTTTTATTAGATACTAGTGTTGTGGCAATGATGTTTCCTTATTTTTGTAATTGTCTAAGGAAATGTAAGAGAATTCCTTCCTTTTCAGTGCTGTGTACTAGCCACACACAGTGGCACGATCTGTAATCCCAGCTACTGAGGAGGCTGAGGCAGGAAGATTACAAATTTGGAGCCAGCCTCAGCAATTTAGAACCTGTCTCAAATTAAGATGGATGTAGGTCACTAGTAGAGCACCCTTGAGTTCAATCCCCAATACTGGGAGAAGGAAAAAAGTTATGTGCTGAAGTATTTCAGGATGGAGCATTATCATGTCTGAGACTCATCCTTAAATATCTCACACAAAAACTATAATAATTACATCTATATGTGTGCATGTGTTTGCATATGTGTGCATAAGAACAGAAGATTGAAGCAAATATAGCAGAATGTTGGAAAGGGACTTGGGAATTTATTATACTTTTTTCTTTTTCCTTTTTTTAAACTTTTCTATAGGTTTAATTTTTTTTCAAAACAGATTGTTAAAATGGAATTACCGAATTAACACAAGTGTGTGTCCAGCCTGGCACTTATTAGACCTTGTTCGATGCCTGCTCACTCCTTTGTAGAACAGTAGATCTCAAGGACAGACAGCTGAGCTGCCCAGTGAGACAGGGGTCAAGGTCCTTCCCCAGCCGCTGCCTCTGCTGTGGTCCTTGAGCTTCAGCCTCCCCATCTCTCAGAATCTTCCCAGGCAGAGCTGAGAGGTGGGGAACAGGAAGCAAAGGTGGCAGATGAGGGGCGACAATCCTTCCTCTGTCCTCACGCCCAAGAATTGTGTCTTTTAAAAGACTGGACAGGTTTGTCCACACACATCAATGCTTTGTGCTGAGGGATTCTGTAAACAGTAGAGGTACTGAGAGGCAGGAATGCTCCTCCGGGCTCCCCCTGCCTCCGGCAATGCTGGGCCACTGAGTAAGCAGAGGGGGCTCAACACAGCGGTAGGACAGCACTCGGCCCTGGGAAAGCAGGGCCGCGTGTCAACACTCTGGCAGAGAGAAGTGCGAAAATGCATATTTGGAGATGTCTGAACAGACTTGTTTGAGAGACAACTGGAGCTGTGAAGTAATCCTGGTGTCTCCCCGTGTCTGTGTGGAAGGCAGCGTTTGCCTGCAGGCCTCTGACCTCAAATGTCCTTCTGTTATTGTTAGCATTTGACAGAACTTTGCTTAAGACTTGGGATTGACAGAAGTCAACACTGAGAGGAGCTTATAATTGCTACTAGAAGGGCCACTCCCAAGACCGGCATGGGACAGAGGCTGGCTCTCCGTGGAATCCTCCAGGCCTCAAGCCTGGGCCAGGAATGCTGCACCAAGTACAGATCACTGGCTGCATAAACTGACTTCCTCTGACCTCAGCAGCCCCTGTAAGCCAGTGTCCAGCCCCAGAGGGCAGTACCAACCCACTGCGGGAGAGTTAAAGGCTCTTGCTCAGTGCCCAGCGTCAGGATCCTCCCGAAGAATGGAAGCAGCCTCCAGGAGCCAGTTGACTAAGTCCAGGGAGAAGGAGTCACAGCAGACTAAGGCTTCAGGGAAAATAAGAACATGGTGGAGGCCAAAGGCTGCTAGTAGAACGATTCAGAGCTGCAAAGACTGACCTGGGGGTGCAAGCTGATCAGGACCACACACAAGGAGATCTGCAGCCATGACTGCCACCTTTCTCTGCAGCCCCCCTGCTGGTTTATCTGGCTACACACCTACAAGGGGGTACCACACTGCAGTCCTAGCACTGTCAATCAGCACCCTCCCGACCAGCTCTATTCTTTAAGAACGGTCCCTGTGCCCTGGTGTGGGCAGTGAGGGACTGCCAATAACAGCATGCTGGCACCCCTGGCTTCAGTGATCAGCCCAGGAAGGGATGCTTGATGCAGGCCGATTTTATGAGCTCCTTCACCAGGATCTTGCATAAGGTAACGGGACATTCACCAGGATCTTGCATAAGGTAACGGTACAGAGAGCCTTCTTTACCCTGAAACACTATTTGGGGTGATATAATACAAGAGTTGTCCATCTCCCCCATCAAGGTCCAACATGAGGGGATAACACAGAGCAACAGAGCCCCAGTGACTTTGTTGGCATTTCTGGATCCAATTGTTCCTGAAGCCCTCTCTATTCTATTCATACCAGCAATAGGAGCTAAGCCATTTCTGCTTTTCCTCTTGGATCAGTTGGAGTTGGACTTCTGCTGCTTCTTTTTAAAACATGGGTCCAGGGCCAGAGTGGTGGCTCAGCGGTTTTGGCGCTTCCTGGCAAGCACGAGGACCCGGATTCAAACCCCAGCACCACGTACACAACTAAGTGTTGGAGCAACGAAGGCCATGTGAAAAACTAAATAAAGTTGTTTCTCTCTTTCTCTGTCTCTCTCACTGTCCCTCTCTCTTTAAAAATAAAATAAAATAAAACATGGGTTCAGTTGGGTGTGGTGGCACACACTTGTAAACTCAGTGACCTGGGAAGCTGAGGTGGGAGGATCGAAAGTTTGAGGCCAGCCTCAGGAACATAGCAAGACCCTATGCAACTGAGCAAGACTGTCTCAAATTTTAAAAAAGAAAGAAAGAAAGAAAAGAGTTGGGGGTGGAGGTCAGTGGTAAAGTGTCCTGGGGCTAAATCCCCAGGACCAAAAAAATAAAAATAAAACATAGGTCCTGATAGATGTTCTGGACACTGAGACATAGGCTGAGCCAAGCAGAATTAATCTCTTGTAGTAAAGCTAAGAAGTGGAGATTAGAGCCAACAGCTGTAACTAAACATTGAATAGATTCAGGATGAGAGAAACCATCTGACTGCGGCGGGGGCGGGGGGGACCATTGATGGGCAAAGTGAGAGGAAGAGACCTGGTCTACTGAGATCAAGAGAAGTGAGCAAAGAACCATAGGAGCATGCTGAAAGAGAGAGGGGACACCTCGAATGTCCCAATTCCCGAGCCCCAGTGCACTTCCTGCCCTTCCTTTCTGGGGCCTTTTCTAAATCCTACAAGATCCCCTGTCTAGGCTTCTTTAGGTACAGCTGACAGAAACCTGTCCAGGCTAACTTGGGTGAAACAGTAGTCATCATAGGGAGGCAGGTGTCTCCTGGAACCTGGAACAGGTGGCACATCCAGGCCTAAGACCACACACAAGCCAGGCAGCTGATCTCTCCCTCTTTGGTGTCATGGTCTCAGGCATCTTCTCATTTTTTCATGAAAAATGCAAAATTTTTAACTATAATAAAATGTTTTCCCCTCTTTTTAAATATAAAATTAATTTGTTACTTCTTATTGGCAATGAAAAATTGGAAAATGAATTTGAAAGGCGATATTGTTTATAATACCATCAAAAACATAAATATGGTTACAAATAAATTAACAAAAGTAGGTAAAAATCTGTATACTTAAAACTATAAAATGTTGATAGACGCTAAAGGCCTAAGAAACAGGGAAGAACACTTTCATATGTTGAATAATTCAATATTATTAAGATGCTGGTCCTCCTCCAATTAATCCATGCATTCATATTTTATCAATCAAAATCTTTTTTTGGAAGGGTAGGGATAACAGGGATTGAACCCAGAGGTGCTTAACCAATGAGCCACATTCCCAACTCATTTTTGTATTTAATTCAAGACAGGGTCTTGTTAAGTTGCTGAGGCTAGTCTCAAACCTGCAATTCTCCCGTCCTAGCCTCCAGAGTCACTGAGATTACAGGCTTGAGTCACCACGCCCAGCGTCAATCAAAATCTTGACAATATCTTTTTAACAGAAATCACAAACTGAATCTAAAATCTATATGAAAATGCCAAGGCCTATCGTAGTTCAATTTTTTTTTTACTTGTCATATTGTAGAACACTTTTTTCTCTTTTTTTTGAGCTTTTATTTAAATTTATTTTTCCCACATTTTTATTGGTACATTATAGTTGTGCATATTGTCAGGATTTGTTGTTACATATTTGTACACGCACACAAGGTAACAATAATTTGTCTCCACTTTTTTCAATTCTCCATGAACACAGGCTGAACTTGATTGTTCATAGCCCCAGGATGTATAAGTTCAAGTGGCCACAGAGATGTCCTGAGCGCTGGACAGCTCTTATCCAAATGCCTGCTTTGGCAGGCCCAGTCTGGGTCTGTATCTATCGGGCCCAAGCAGCGGTGTCTGGATGGCCACCTCTACTACCTAGGTTGCAGTGGGTGGGTCTCCATTCACTTGCAGATAAGTTTGAGTATGCCTCTCCCCACCCTCCTTTGGAGTTGTGTGGCTTGAGGATGTCCCCAGCTTGACCGAAGGGCGGGTCTTTCCTAGATGATGGCTGAGAACCTTCTTGCACAAAGGATGAGGTGTGAACGACAGAATTCGCGGCCACATCTGACTATCCCCACAACCCACCACCTGCCACTATCCTGAGGGAGAACTGGTCAGGGACTTACTATGCATCTGTCATGTATACTGTGGGGGGTGGCAGAGAGTTCTACAGAACATCCCAAAGGCAGACTCCAGATGGCAGGTGGATGACTGTTGACCAAAACTTGTCCTTTTAGGAAGGACAAACACAGATACGTCACCATCTCAGGACCATGCGGATTTGACACTAAATGGAGAATTCTAGAATATGATTCTACAGACTTTTCTAGGGTTGGTAGTTGGGACTGCAGAGGGTGGGCCAGGTTAGCATGAGTATTGTGTACTTGGGCCCTGAGGACTCTAAAGATATCAGTTGCACCCAGAGGCCAGAGTTTTCTTTCCAGAGCATGGACTTTGCTTAATAAAACCCCTGCAGTATCCCCCTGACTTCTCTTTCTTCCCCCATTACTTGGAAAAAGGTAGCCCTAGATCCAGGGTGCAGGTGGTGGGGGGGGGGCTGCCTCATGGAGGAGCACAGGTGGATTGAAGCCTCAAGGTGGATGTTTCAATTAACATTGCTATTCTAAAACAAAAATATGAGGGGCTGGAGCGGTGGCTCAGAGGTTCAGGTGCTTGCCTGGTATGCATGAGGATGCAGGTTCAAACCTCAGCACCATGTACCCAACGAGGTGTTGGAACAACAAAAAGCCACATGAAAAACTAAATAGCCTTGATTCTCTCTTTCTCTCTCTCTCTCTCACTGTCCCTCTCTCTTGAAAAAAAAAATATATATATATATATATGAGCCAGGGTCATTGGTGCCAGCCTATAAACCCAGCAGAAGGATTGCAAGTTCAAGCCCAGCCTGGATAACTAACAAGACTCTGTCTCAAAATAAAATTTTTATTTATTTATTTATTTAGAGAGAAGGACAGTGAGAGAGAGAAAGACAGAATCAATTTTTATTAAGTTTTTCACATGGCTTTTGTTGCTCTGACACTTAGTTGTGTATATGGGTGCTGGGGTTTGAACCCATGTACTCGCACATGCTGGGCAAGTGCCACAACTTCTGAGCCCACTGCTCCAGCCTCCTCAAAATAAATAGTTTAAAGGGCTGAGGACAACTTAGTGATGAGTGCCAAGCATTCACAAGGCTCTAGTACAATGCCCAGTACAGGAAAAAAAAAAATATATATATATATATACGTGTGTGTGTGTGTGTGTGTGTGTGTGTCTTGTGTGAAAGAAGCACATACATACTTCCTAACACTATAAAAAGGATAATTCATAACTTAAAAGAAATACAAAGAAATGCAAAAAGTAAGTTCTGTTTAAGTACCTCCCTCCACAGCCCTATTCCTGGTCACTTTCTTTCTCCCCCGCCCGCCGGTGGTCCGTGGTACCCAGAATGGAACGCAAGGCCCCCTCCATCCTAGGAAAGTGTTTTACCACTGAGCTACATCCAGGCATCTCTCCTCACCCCTACCACTATCAGTTTCTAATTGAAATCCAAATGTTGCTGGATCTGGAGCCGTGGCTCAGTGGTTACAGCACTTGCCTGGCAGGCATGAGGACGAGAGTTCAAACCCCAGCACTAAATACTTCAACGAAGGAAGTATCAGAGCAGTGAAAGCCATGTGGAAAACTAAATACACATGATAAACTAAATAAAATTGATTCTCTCTCACTGTCCAGCTCTCTCTTAAAAAAAAAAAAAAAACATGTTCCTAAATCATCCTCAATGTATCTTGGCTTGTCCAAGGCCCAATATCCTATTTGCCTCCAGGCCCTAATGTGCTGCGTCCTTTTAGTTTTTTGGTAGAGGCTGCATTCCAACAACACGCTGACCAGTAGTAAGGGCAACACAGCAGCAGCCTCAGCGGGGGAGGGCACAGGGTGGGAGTATAATACAAACATCACAAATGTGATACATATCATTCACTACTAAAATAATTGGCAAATATTTACCAGGACGGGCGGAAAAGAGAAAGAAAAGGTTCAAAGTCAGGCAGGACCCCAGCCTCGTGATCAAGTTTCGTATCACTAGCATAAGTCACACAGATTGTGTGTCTGCCCATAAGATGTCACCGCAACGTGACATAATCAAGAAGAGCACTTCCCCCTTCTCAATTCAAACCCACAATCCAGTCTAACCCTGAGATAACCACAGGACAAATCCAGATCAAGGGACATTCTACAAACTACCTGACCTCCACAGTTAAGTGAATAAAAGACAAGGAAAGTCTGAGAAACTGTCGTGAAGACACAAAGAAGATGTGATAACTAAATGTAATGTGGCATCCTGGATGGAATCCTGAAACAGAAAAGGACATTAGTGGGGAGACTGGTGAAGTCTCAATCAAGATATGGGTGACAGCAGCACTTCCCCAGGTCCTCAGGTCCTCATCCATCTTCAAGTGCCTTTGTACCACACTCCATCCGCCCGGGTGCAGACTGAGGGAGTGCTGGCTGGCTCAGAGGGCATCCCTGCCAGCTGCTTCTCCCAGACCCTATGGAATGGCTGAACATTTTGCCTGAGGCGTGGCCTCCTCAATCCACTCTCCCTGCCTGGGACTCCCTCGGTGCCCCCTAGTGTTGCTCTGAGTCTTCATCCTCCTGAGCCCAGGCCAGGGCAAAAGTAATAATAATAATAATAATAATAATAATAATAATGCACCTTTCTCTCAGCACAGAAGTCAACTGACCATTACCTGGAACCCAAGGGAAGAAGATCCAAACGCATAAAGTGGTCCATCACCCCCAAGACCTCTCCCTGGCCCCAGATCCTGGCCATGAGCTAGGAGACCTAGGCCTCTGTTGATCCAGGTCTGGTCCTTGTTCAGTGTCCTTTCTTCCTAAATGAGACCTTTATTGCTTTCTTTCTCCTATTTCCTCTCACTCCTTCCTTTGATTCCGTCCTTGGGAGCTCTTTGTGAGAAGGATGTGGCTACCCCCAGGAAGAAAGAAGAAACTCCTAGTTTCCACTAATATCTACTCCTTCCTGCTTCCTTCTTCTTTCTTTCTTTCTTTTTTTTTTTTTTTTTCAGGGCTGAGGACCGAACTCGGGGCCTTGCGCCTGTTAGGCAAGCGCTCTGCCCCTGAGCTAAATCCCCAACCCCTGCTTCTTTCTTTAGTATGTCTAAGTGTTAGCCAGGAACATGGTCACATGGCTAAAGATTGCATTTCCTGGTCTCCCTTATAGCTTATATGAGGCTATACAACTAATTCCTGATTGATGGCCAGGAAGTCAGGTGCATGCTACTTGCAGGTTATGGCGTTAGAAAAAATGGGTATGTGCGCCCCTTCTCTTTTCTTCTTCCCATTGACTGGGAGGAGATACAACGGCAGGAGCTAGAGCAGCCGCTTTGTCTACTAATGGGAGTTACCCTAAGCTTCTAACAGGGACTGACCACGACTAACCATAGTAGGTACTCAATTTTGGAGGGACTTATCTCATTTAGTTTTCACAATAATCCAGAGGTAAGTATTGCTATCACTTCAAATTTACAGGAGAGGAATGTAAGATACAGAGAGGTTGATAATTTCTGAAAGGTCACCAAGGGCAGAAGTTGAACCCAGGTAATTTGGCTTCTGAGTAAACTAAGAGTGTTCTTTTTTTTTTCTTTTTTTTTAAAGAGAGAGGACAGTGAGAGAGACAGAGAAAGAGAGAAGTTTATTTAGTTTTTCACATGGCCTTAGCCGCTCCAACACTCAGTTGTGTACGTGGTGCTGGGGTTTGAACCCGGGTCCTCGCACTTGCCAGGCAAGCACCGAAACCACTGAGCCACCGCTCCAGCCCCAAGAGTGTTCTTAATTATGACAACATATAGCATGTCAGCTTGAGGGGGCTCTCAAGGGGCCAGATATATCTAACTGGGTCCATTTGTTTCTACTCTGCTCTATATATTATTAAAAATCAGAAAAGCTGAGTTGGGAATGTCGCTCAGTGGTAAAGCCTAGCATAAGTGAAGCCATGGATTCAATGCCCCAGCACCACACATATCCACACACATCCAATATGGGTGCTCAGGGTGTATCTCAGGAACAGAGTACTTTTCTAGCATGGGTGAAGCCCTGGGTTCAATCCCTGGCACCACATTGAACAAACAACACTAAAAAAGAAAGAAAGAAAGATCCCATCCCACATGGGTCAAGAGCGTCCCCACAACCCTGTCTCTCCTCCATTATCAACTCCAACCCTACATTGCCAAGAGGAAACAGCTTTTCAACCCCCAAAAGGGGTGGTAGTTTACATGGCTTTTTGCTGTTGTTGTTTGCAAGGTACCATCATGAGCTATCGCATGGAAAAATAGCCAAGATATATTATTAAATGAAAAACAGGAAATTCCAGAACAAGATTATTGTTCTGTTCTTGTTTCTACACACACACATGCATATATATATGTAAAAATGCAACCCCATCTCCGGAAATAGTGGCTCCTCATCCCCACTACGGAGACGGAGCAGTGTGGTCCCTGCTGCACTGCTGAAGAAACTGTGGCTTGCAAAGGTTAAGAATAGCTAGAATGGGGCTGGAGTGGCGGTTATGGCGCTTGCCTGGCATGAACTAGGACGTGGGTTTGAACCCCAGCACCCCGTGCACTACGAAGTGTCAGAGCAACGAAAGCCACGTGGAAAACTTGTGGGACAGCACGAGAGATGGAATAGGAGGAGAAAGTTCACTGAAAGTGTAGCACGTGATGATGAATCCATGGCCACGGAACAAAACTGCTCAGGAAAGTTTGAGGTATCAGACCCTTAACAGGAACCCCTGGGGTCTAAGTCCCACATGCAGATGCTGATGTCATACAAGTTAGGAGTTCATGTTCAGGTGAAGGATGCTGGACATCTGGAGAAGAAAGATAACGGCATTACGTAGACTGGACACCATCAACAAAGTACTCATTGCAAATGTTTTTTTAAGATGTATTTTTGCTAGCTAAACTGTAAACCACCACAGCTGAATTGTGAACTATCACAAGAAATAAAATGCTCCCCAGAGTGTCACTGGCACTGCTGTGCAGTCTTGCCTGGAGGAGGGGTAGGAAGGGGGATAGGTTCTGTGGTCCACCAAGATTGGTGTGTAGGATTGGGAAAAGGGTAAAGGAAGAGCCAGATGCTTCCCTCCCAAGTTCCTGGCATTTCTACACTGAGGGTCGTCTCTCTAAATTGCCAAGGCTGACCACAAGCTTGCAATCCTCCTGTCTCCACCTCCAGAGTAGCTGGGATTACAGGCGTACACCACTATGCCTGGATTACTATTTTATTTTTAATTGACAAATGAAAAAGATACGCATTTATTTTGTTTAAAATGATGTTTTTGGGGCTGGAGCAGTGGCTCGGCGCTTACGGCACTTGCCCGGCATGCGCGAGTACACGGGTTCAAACCCCAGCACCCACGTACACAGCTGAGTGTCAGACAGCTGAGTGTCAGAGCAACGAAGGCCATGTGAAGAACTCAATAAAAATTGATTCTCTCTGTCTCTGTCTCTGTCTCTCTCTCACTGTCCTTCTCTCTTTAAAAAAAAAATGATGTTTTTGGGGGCTGGAGTGGTGGCTCAGCAGTTACAGCGCTTGCCTGGCATGCACAAGGACACAAGGTCAAACCCCAGCCCCCCAGCACCACATACACAACGAAGTGTCAGAGGAATGAAAGTCACATGAAAAACTAAATAAAAATTGCTTTTCTCTTTCTCTCTCTCTTAGTGTCCCCTCTGTCTTTAAAAATAAATAAATAAATAAATAAATAAATGTGATGTTTTGGGGAGTGGAGAGGGTGACTCAGTGGTTAGACCACAGAGCACTTACCTGGCAAGTGGGAAGACTCAGGTTCAAACTTCAGCACCACCATACACAACTAAGTGTCAGGGAAGCAAAGGCTAGATGAAAAAATAAATAAAATTGATTCTTTCTATCTCTCTCTATCTCTCTCTCCCCCTCTATTAAAAAAAGATTCATAAAAAAAGATTTATTTAAAAATGATGTCTGGTATATGCATACACAGAGGCTTATGGGGAGAAATTTCTAACCTTCCAGTTGGAGGACAGTTGGCCCAGCAGCAAGAAGGGAAGAGATGAGATTGGCACAGAACTAGCTGTAAAATCAGCAGCCCTAAGTCATCCCTTCCTTGGGCAAACCCACAAGGTTTGTGTGAAGCCCTTTCTGCTTGTTTGTGGAAAGGACATCCTTCCTGAAGGCAAGGGCATGGCTAAGATCTACAGGAGGTCAGTTCCAGAATTTCCATAGCCCTCCAGCGCGCGAGCGGCACAAGCAGTTCTAAATCTCAGACAGCAGAGGGTGCTCTTGCCTAACCTTTCCGAATAGGAGGCGGTTGCAAGGACCGGGACTTTTCCCGCCGGGAGGGGTTCTGATCTTTGCTCCTCCTGATGGGAAGAATGCCGAAGGAGCCTGGCCAGGGTAGGGTAGGAATAGGGATGACTGAGGACTTTTAACTTCGCCTCTAGGCGCTCAACCAGAAGGTTGGTCTCTTGAGACAGACCAAGGAAGACCCCTTTTTCTCTCCCCGCCAGAAGAGACGTGGGTGGTCCCACGCCAAACCCAACCCTGAAAGTGCGTCCCTGGGTCAGCGGATTCCAAGGGGAGCCGCCAGCCATTTCTTGCTGCAGCCCATCCTAAAAGGGATTAAGCGTGTTTACGTAAGGGCTTTTTTATTAGACAGTGGGACCGCGATTGGGTGGATATTGAGGTTCCAGATTGGGTAAAGAGAAAGGCGTAGCTGAAAGGGTGCGTGCTGCTGTTGAACATCGCCAGCAAAACCGCTGGGTGGCGCTCGAAGCCCGCATCACGGAGAAGCGCAGACCTTTTTGAAGAGGCGAGCGGGTGTGGAGAGGATGGCTTGGAAATCCCAGAGAGCTGGAACAAGGGCCCAGCGGTCAAGGATTACTCTCACCTGTACAGCGGCCAGGGTACACTGAGCTATGGAGCAGCCATAGTTCTTTAGAGACTTGGGAAGGGCAAGGTAATAGAGGAGACAAAGGCACGGACATGCTGCCAGGGATAGAGGATGAATGCCCCAGACTTCCCCTGGACTGGAGCGGGGATCTTGGTCTCAGGGTGCATCAGTTCACTTGCCTCTCTTGAATTTTTGATTCTGGGGAGCTGAGAGACGAAATCTTAAGTCCGAATTCGGCCTGGAATTAAAATACTCAAGTGCATGCTCATAGTTTTTCTCCCATAATTTGTGGGACTGTGAGAGCATCTACTCTGGGCTTGCCAGACCCAGCCTTGCTACTAGAGAGTGTGAATCTCTGGATCTCTTCCTAGCTCTTCCTTGGGACCTCAGCAATTTCTCCTGACTCTGGGGAATCTGCCCTAGCTTTTGAGGAACTGCCGGAGGAGGGGGAGGGAAAGGGGCTCTAAATGTGTCTCAGATTTGCTCCAGGTCAGAATTATTCATTCCATGAATCCTTCCCGGACATCCTTCAAGCCGCAGGCCCTTCCCAGTACTGATTCTTTAGGTCCTAGCTTGGCTTTTCACCACCTGCAAATTGTGGAGAGACTGATGCCCCAAGTTTGTGGGGTCCTTTCTCAAGCCCCTCCCCATCTCCCGAGACTTGGCCCTTCCCTCCCCTCTCCTCCCCATCCCTGAGTTCAGTCCGGGATGTGTGTGGACAGACTGGAAGACATGGAGAGCAGTGGCCATGCGACTGGTCACCATCACAAGCGTTAACCTCGCCAAGTGGCCTAGGAAATTGAGATCCCACCAGCTGAACTAAAAGCCGCGGGCCGCACTGGGTCAGGCGCAGGGGACTGGAGTTCCCTAGAGAGACCGGGACTCACAGCTTGTCCCTCGGAAGTAGAGGGTGGCAGGGAGAGAAAGAGTTTTTATTGAACAGGAGGTAGACGGAAGGGGGCGGGGCCTGGAACCCTGGACGGTGCTTCCCCGGGAAGGTCCGCGCCCACCAGCCGGGCTTTGGGTTGGGGCGGGGGCGGATTGCCAAGCTCCAGGGAATTGAGAAGGTTGCGGTTGAAAGAACTCAGAGTCTCCCTTTGGGACTGCAAAATTCCCCGGCCCTCGAGTCCGCCCCCACCTGCGCCAGCAAGCTTGGACTCCGAACCCAGCACGCTGTTGAGTGGATGGCACCAATCTCATTGAATACAAGGTTCTGGACCGAAATGGGAGAAGAGAATGGTTGGGTGTCTATCGCCACAAGGTGCCCCACCGTTTCCCAGCTTTGGCACTACTAGCCGCCAGAACCCCTGGGGAAGGTACTCGCCCCCTGGGAGTTCTGGTCCCCTCCCGAGGCCGGAGATATTAGTGCTGCTTGATCAGACCTCATTTCCTGCGAAAATGGAAACATATCCAGGGTCCTTAATAAAGTGAATGACGAGGCTTCGGGTGTAATTGGGCTTCCGTTTGGTGGCTATTTCCTTAAACTGGCAGTGGAAAAAATATAAAACCACACCACCCAGTTGCAATTATGTGACTATCAGAAGGATTATAGAGTGGATTAGCCAAGACCCAAAGCAATGATCTAAAGGCTGAGAAATGGGCATAAAGCCTACCCAGACCCAGGAACCCAGGAAGCCTGGACCTCTACACCAGCCCCGCACCCAAGCACTCCATAACCTTCCGCCTCTAATCCCAGCCTGAGTCCCGCCCTGCGGCTGCCCTAAGAGTACGCCAAGCTCTTTATATGCTGGGACAGGGCGGATCTTTTCCTTCCTGGCAGAAGAGGAGCGCCCTCCGTGGGCAGAAGACAGCCTGGCTTCGAGTCCCCTGACCGCTCCCCCGGCCCGCACGCGCTGGCTGCATATTTTCTATGCTTAATCCAATTTTCTCCGTGACTATCTAGTTAAACTCTTTAACAACAGCTACATAATTAGAATTTGGATTCCCATTAATTTTCCCTGGGCCTCGAACCATTTGCAGCTCACACTGGTAATTAATGCGATACATCACTAACTTTACCCAGAGCTGGCCAGCCCGACTCCGGTCGCTCGGCCTGCTCGCGGCGCCCCCGCGCGGAACCCAGACTCCGGACCCTGCTTCCGGGGTGGGGGCCGATTCCCTCCTCCAAAGCTGAACGCCTTGGCCCGCGCACCCAAAGCCTTCCTCTTTCTAGGAAATTTCACAATTAAAAATATTTATCGGGAGCAGATTTACGTTTCTGGGTATTCAGTCTCGGGGCGTCTGGGTAGGCTATTAAGAGTAATTAGCATCTTTTGCGCATGCAGATTTACTTCGCTCGTTGCCACATAACTCATCCCTAAAAGCCGGCGCAGGCGAACGCTGGCGCCGCCGCCAGAGAAGCCGCCGGAGCTACCGCTGTCTCCCGGATCCCACCCGGGTTCTCTGGACCTCGCTTCCCGGTGCACTGCCGTCTCCCAGTCTCTCCCACCATGTTGTCCTCTCTGGAGTGGGCATCCAGTAGAGGTGGAAAGGCCTGGCGGAAGGGCGACCTCACGCGACGGGGGGAAAGGCCCAGGCCAGGCTCTCCCATCTGCCCCAGGCATCGCCGACCATGCGCGCGTGTAAGGACAAACGAGTGGGTGTCTCCTTGTGTGCACGCTGGCGTTCACGCGAATGCACAGGCATGTGGTTGTTAGTGCGCATTTCTGGGGGTGCACTAGGACGCGCGTGGAAAACGAGTTGATCTCTTTCTTCCCTTCTTCCCCAGCCCACCGTTTCACAGGGAGACAACTCAAATGCCAATCCTAGGCCACCCAGCCAGGGCACTGAGGTTCAAAGTGAGTGGAGACTCTGGCATCTACTTTTCCTGGATCTCTGGTTTACAGAGCCAGTCAGACCAACAGCCAGGGCAAGGGCGGGGGCGGGGATTCGGAGGCCTGAAGCCTGGCCCTGTCCAAGCTCACCGTTAGCCGGAGAAAGCGCAGGTGGAGCCAGGGGTCACAGAGCTGAGACTTCGGGAGCTCCTGGGGGTGGCTGGAGACGACTGAACCGGGCTGGTGAAGGGGGTGGGTCAGACAAAGAGACAAAGTTAGAGGGGCGGGGACCAAGAGAGGCACCTACCCGGAGTTAGTTATTAACGCGCTGGGAAGTCCTCGAGCCGCCCAACTTTCTTCTCTTTAATGAGCCTAGAAGAAGAGGCTGCCCTAAAGGGGTTTGTTCATTAAAGATGTAGCTGGAGGAATATTGTCTCATTAATTATCTGGTTTTAATTACACTCCTACCCTTTGAATCGGAGATGGGAAAAGTTGATTTGGTGGTGCCATCCCCTTTAGCTTAAAAAGTCAGGCTGGGCTAGGGGATTGAGAAGAGGTAAGGAGGGCTGCAGGTGCCCAGGAGGGTGTGGGCGGGTGCCTGGGTATGTTCCTGGGAATCCAGTACTAGGGGACTCCATGCCTCAACGTGTGGGTGGATGAGGTCTGCCTATGGATCTGAAAATGTGCCGGTGTCTGAGAGTGTGTGACCACGTGTGCCTGAGGGGCCGGGTGAACGTGACTTGGGTGTCTATATATGTTCCCTGCCTCTGTGTGGTTCTGTGCATCAGGATGTGCATGTGGGTAGCTGAGTGTGTCTGTAGACAGGCTTTGAAGCAGGAGTCCACATGAACAGGAGTGTGACTGGGTAGCCTTGTCTTTGGGTGTCTAAGATGATGGCTTCCTGCCCATCAGTTCAAATGACAGTGTCTTGGGGACTCTGCTGGGCCTGAGTCTGCCCTCATGTATATGAGTGATGGGAGGCTCCATGGCTGGAGTGTCCCAGGAGCTGTACTGCTCCAAGGACATGGATTAGTTTCTGAGGGTCCCTAGAGCTGAGGGCAACCTGGAAACTATGATCCTTGTGTGGGGGGAGATAGTTAAGGGGGTGCTCCACCCTGTCTCGCCCCTTGTCAGGCTAGTGCTGCGCTAAAACGGGGGCCGTTTTCCCTTTAAATCGCGGACACTTTGACAGGGGACATTAAGGACCCGGCTGCTCAGGCTGAGCAGATCATAAAACCGGACAGGCAATTTCTGCTCCCGCCAAATAGCCGGGCAAACTCGTTCTGCATCTTTGGTTTTAATGCACTAAACTGGCAGCTAAGCAGGGAGCGAGCAAAGGAGAGGGGGTAGGTAGCCCCCCCACATACACCGGCACACCGGCACCAGCACATAAGCAAACACCCTTTTATACCCTCATGCCCCACACCCTGCCCCGACCCCCCCACTGGCGGAATTATCAACTAGAATTTGATTAATATGCAAATCGCAGGCAAACAGCTCCATATAATTCTTTCAGTGGAGAGTAATTAATCACCAGTTAAAGCAAATTAATACATATATCAATTTTGTCAGAAACATGCTTAGTTCAATCGCCCGTAAAATTGAAGTTTGAAGTATTAAGAGGCTCTGCAGAAACGCCAGGACTAAAACTTTCAAATTGATCCTATTTAGTAATCAATCAGGCTCTCCCCTCAGGTTAATCTGCCTAATTTTTCATCTCAAATCATACACTTTACTGACACGCCATCTAGCAAACAGTCGATAAAAAGTTAACAAAAATGATAACGACTCCAGCCAGAGCCATTGTGCTGGGCGGGTGGGTGGCAGGAGGCTTTGATTGCATTTCTGGGGTTGTTGGGGATTTGGATTTTTCCTGGGCCAGGGGCTGAGTGCTCCCCCACACAGCCAAAGCCTCCCTGCCCCACCACTCTTGTCTGCTCTGGCCGCCCTCTCTGCTATTGGACTCCCTCAGAACACGAGAACACCAGCAGGCATTTCCACCAAAGCAGCCTTGGACAGCCAGCTCCCCGTGCTTGAGGAGATGCCTGTGTCTTGTATGCTGTTGGTGACTGTGGCCAGTGCCTGTGTTGTGCGTAGAACTGAGGACTGTGCGTATCTGTTTAACAGTAAATGTTTCTCTGCTTAATTCTTGTGTGTGCCATTGGCTGCCTGAATCTAGATGGGCGTGCTGCAGGCATCCTGTGAGCTTGTGTCATTGTAGGTGTGCATTGAGTTTCTGCATTGTGGGTCTGTGGAACTTGGTGCCTGCCTCATGGTGTGTGTGTGTGTGCGCGCGCACACACACAGACACACACAGTGTTTCTGGGATGTTTATGAAACACTGTGTGTCTATGTTGTGGCTTGACTATGTGTCTGTGAGTCTGCTGCCTGTGTGTGTACAAGTGGACCTCAGGCACCTGGATCAATAGGCTCCTTCATAGAAACAGGAGAGGAGATCCAGACACTCACCTTGAATAGCTTCTGAGAGGTAGAAGGGGTCATCTCTTTCCTGCCTAGTCCCCATCCCAGCCTCTATGTTGTGGGAGTTAAGGAGGGAAAGGGAAAGGCCCTCATTTCCTGGCAGAGAAGATATCCAGTCCTTGGATACCCCTTTCTGCAGAGCTCTGGACCCACTGCTCCTGACTTGGATCACTGAATTTGGGTGGCGTGAGGGTGCAGACACTCAGGTAGAGATGCCTGTATCACACAGGCTGAAATGTAACATCTAGATATGGCACAACTCATCTCAAAACCTATATACATGTGGTGACAATTAAATCTCCACAGGTCCCAGGGTACAAACAGGTAATCAGTCTTCCTTCTCCACAGCATCCACCCCACTCACAGGCAACTAGCAACATCCAGGTCTCCAAGGGCAAACTACATGTGGCCCATATGCCCACACCAAAGCACAGCAGTAGATCCTGTGATTCCAAAGTGGCCAGGATTCACCTGCTGGCAACATTGCCCACTGGTCACAGGAGCAAATGTGTGCATATTACCATTAGTACCCCCCAGTTTGTGCAGAGTTGGCCCCCTCCACATGGAAGAGGAACTTCTCTTGAGTGAACTGGGAGAAGCTGAACCTTTGAGGGCCACCTAGGACTGATGCAGCCAAGGGTGGGTTTGCAGACCACTCCAGAAACAAAGGTTCAGCCTAGTGACCTACTTGAATGGGAGGGGGCATGCAGGGTTGCTAGGCCATTACTCAACAGCACAGCAGAGGATGCTGGCCCCTCCCTAACCTGTTCTCAAAGAATTAGCTCGAGCCTTCATGGTGTTCATTCGCTGGACTCAGCTGTCCTCAAGTAGATTCACATCCTTGCTGCAGGTTCTCCATACTCACTTCTTTTGTGAGCTGCCTTCCCTTCAGGGTGGTCTCCACCTCTGCCCTCCATGTCGTACCTGTAAATTTGAGTAGTCACCTCCACCAAGCTGTTTAGAGCTAGGATTCCTGTGTTGTCATCTCTGGGTTATCTGCTCACACCAGCTCCCTGAACACATTGCACCCCCCAGCATTGCTCACCTACTGGTCACACCCACACCAGTGGCTTTACTCTTTTCCTCTCCATTGCACAAATTTAGTCACACTTAGTTGCACACACTGGTTTGCAACAGTCAGTTACACAGAGCCCAGCGACACACCCAGTCATTCCCAGTTGCACATGCTCCCAGTTGCACATGCTCTGTTTCCATCACTCAGCGGCACATGCTCAGTCTCTCAACTGCACACACTCAGTGACACACTCAGGAATGCACTCTTGTTGGTCCCCATGAAGCTCACCAAACACACCCTCTCAGTTCGGAGTCTCTCCCAGGACTGGCAGCTGCAGGGAGGAGAGAGTGAGTTGCTGAGGCAGCTGGGAGCCAGGGAGTGCAGAGGTGGGGCCCCAAGAGAAACTTAAGATGGGACTTCTCCTTCCTCCAGGGTATTGTCCTCACACATGCACATGCCATAAAGAACAAGAACCTTCATCTTTCTTCATTCCAGTCTCAAGAACCAGTCCTTTGGGAAACTGAGCCTAGAAACACACCAAGAGGCCACGCTCCTAGTTGTGCCTCAGTCTGCACCAGACCTCCATTCCAGCACACAGGAACAGTCTAGAGATGCACCCGTCCCCCTCACCCATTCAACCACCACCTGGTTCACCCATTTCTACTCCTCTCTCACCCACCTGGAAACCACTGTGTTTCTCCCTTGTACAACAGCAGACTCCTACTCCTGACCACAACCAACCAGCTCACTCAAGAGCTCCCGGTCCATTTTCCCACATGCTTTGAAGCCCCTGGCCTTACCCACTCTGGTCCCTTATTTGGCTGCTCTCCTTACAATTGTGGGGCTCTCTTATGCCCCCTCCTTAGTGCATGTGTTTGGGGAGCTTGGGTATTGTCTTGCACACTGCTTTCTGGGCCTCATAGAAAGAGGGGCTGCTTGTTGGGGGTGGAGAGCAAAGCCCAGGTGCCGCTGGGTTCTGGAGGTTGGAAAAGCGCAGGGCGGGGCGAGTGGACTTTCCAGTACCCAGCAGCTCAGAAGGGTGGGGAGGAGGGGGTCCCCGCGGCGACGGGCAGGGGCGGAGGGGAGACGTGAGGCCCCAGCCCGTCCCTTTCAGGGGGGACTCATGCATCAAACTTCAATTTTCCGGACGATTGAATTAGTGATTTTTTTTCTCCTGAACTAAAATACACTTAAGTCTTTGGGATTAATTACCACGTTCTGGTCCCTCAGACTGGAGTATTACTTATCAGAGCTGCGTCTGACACTCGCCCGACACCTCGTAAAATAAGGAACTGCGCCTCCCGGTCTCACCCGGCGCCGCCCGCTAGGCCGCCGAGCCTGGGAGCAGAGCCGGGGAAGCAGAGCTAGCCAGATCGCGCCGCGCTCGGCGGTGCGCGCTCGGTACCCAGCCGGAGAGCAGAGGCTAGCGGCGCAGAGGCCGGGGTCCCAACCCGGGAGGCAGAGACAAAGCCGAGTCTTCTTCCCTGGCAGCCCAGACGAAAGTGGGTCTGCAGAGAGGCCAGACTTCGGAGGGAACAGGTCTGTAATGACCCCAGGCGATGATGGAACCAGGGCGAAGGAGCGAGCCTTAACGAACTTCGCCCAGAGACCGCCCAGAGAGTGGCCGAGGGCCTCACTGCCACTTACACAATCCACGTCACAGTCAGACGTACACTCGGATGCGAAGTAGAAACAGTCACGTAATACACACGCCCCGTTCCCACGGAACCCACTTATGGGCGCACACACCACATACAGCTGAATCAAGACAGGTCCAGCAGACCCCCTCCAAGAGACTTGACACTTGGGGTTCCAGACATTCTCGCATCTTAAATCCCTGCAGCAGCACCCAGGCGCGCCCAAGGCCATCTGAATGCCCCTGGACCTTATGAGGATGTCAGCCTTCATCAGAACTGGGAGAGCTAAGCAGACACGGTGGGCTAGAGCCCAGGCCTCCCGGGATTCCAGACCCTTGCCTCATTCTACCAACAAGCCCCTCAGCCTTTACCCACCTTTGCTGACTTGCCTACTGCCCTTCTACGCTATGGGGTCTGAAGATAAGCCCCAAGCTGCGGTGCCCCGCAGGCCCTAATCCGACCTTAACAACCCTACTGCTGGTTGGCGGGGCTGCAGAAGTCTACCAGCCACCCGGCGGAGGCATCGAATTCAACAGAGCTAAGCTCGGATCCATTCCCCAAATTGTGCTGGACGGAGCATGAGACTTTCTCCCCAACCTTCCACCGCTCGCTCTGGCTTAGCCTAAGTCTCCCAGGAACAACTCTTTCCTCCTTCCCTTGGGCGACTGTCGGGTCCTTATTTCCGCTTGCCCCTCTTTATAGCCCATAGAAACAACGAATTACTTCTCCTCTTTCAAGGCCTGGGTCCCTGGGTCTCTTGACACCTCTTCCGAGAACAAGGCAACACCACCCAGGAGCCGGAAGCCATCTCTCCGCATTTTGCAAGTGGCACTTCCCTGCCCCAAAACCAGGGTCTATTATTAGCGTTTGTGGTGCTTTCCGGCTTGCCCATTAGACTGGGAGCTCCTTGAAGGCAGGGACCAGATCTGATTCTTCTCCATCTCCCCAGCCACCTGCGCATAATAAACATTTTCCGAATAGAATTGATTTTCCCCTTTATTTTATTAATCATTCTTTCTTCTTTCCCTCTTTCTTTTCCTCCTTCCTTCCTCCCTCGTTATTTTTTATTTCTTGGTTATATTCAATTGTCATGTTTTTCAGGCTCATTAAATCCATTTAGAGACAAAAGAATAAAAGGCAGAAGGGGAAGGGAGGGGGAGGCGGGAAGGGGGAGGGGAGGGGAGGGGGAGGCCGGAGAAGCAAACAAATAACCCGCTTTAACTAGACGGGCGGATAAATGGCCCCGCTTCTCCTCAGCCCGGATGCGCCTGCTTAGCTGCGCGCCCCGCGGGCGCCGCTGCTCGGGTGGGCTCAGCCCTGGGGCCGCCGCCCCCAGCCCGAAGGGACCCAGCAGGGCCCAGCCCAGGGCAGCGAAGAAGGGAGCGGCCGGAGGTGCCAGGGCCGCTTCATTGGGATTCATGGGCGTGTTGGGCGGGCGGCCCGGGGCTCCGGGCGCGGGGCGGGGGCTGGGCGGGGGGGGGGGTGCGCACGCCGGGCGCAGATGCCCGGGTGACCGCCGCACCGCGGTCCCTGCGCCGCCTTTGTGCCGGGGAGGCGCGCGCGGGGACCTAATCCATCAAATTGTCTACAAATTGTGAAGAAAATTCAAAAACCATATGGTCGCCAGAGCCGGCGCGCTCTGGGCTGCGGAGGGCCGCGGCCGTGCCCGCACCGGGAGCCGCGGGGGGCTGGGCCCGGCTATTGTCGCCTGTCAGCGGCCGCCCGGGCCCATTCGTCCCGGCCTTCATGGTCCGCGCTCCGAATTACAGACCCATCCATCCTGAGAGAGGGCGATTTATGTCGCCCGGGAGGAACCCACCGAACGCCGGCGCGGCTGCCCGGCCGCCTCCTTCCTTCTCTTGTACCTCTCCTCTGGTCTTCCCCCTCTTCCCATTCTCTTTTTCTCTGTCACTGTCTCCCTCTCTGTTTCACTCTCCGCCTCTATAAATTTTCCTTTTCCCCTCTCTCCTCCCTCTCAATGGCTCTCCACTTTCTCGCTCTGCTTCTGGAGTGTTTTTCCCTGCTCGCTCTTTCTTTTTTTCCCCCCTGTTTCTGGCTGTCTCTTAGTTTCCTCCCGGACACGCACGTTCCTGACTCAGGCCTGGGGGCCCCATCGTCTGCCTGAGACCAGATGCGAATTTCTCACATCAATTTTGAGGAGAAAGAGAGCTGAGCGGCCCGGAGGCGGGACCCTACTCCAGTGACAGCGGCCGGCCACTGGCCAAACCAGAGACAAAAGCCCAGAGAGAAACCCTCTCAATCTGGGAAAGTGAAAGCGGTGTCCCACTCGCTCTCAGTCTCCACGAACCCCAAGAAATCCCTGCAAGATCCATGTCTCTGTCCCCAGCCAGTTCTGCGACCCAAATTTATAAACATTACTAGAAATTTACCCCAGCGCCCACTTTGGGCTCTCATCCCCCCCACCCCATGTGCAATTCAGCCTGCCCTTGTTGCCTTCAATTACATTCTCTTTTATCTCTACTCCCTAAGGATGAGGCCTGGGGCAGGACCAAAACTTGGGAGCCCCCAGGACCCAGCTAACATCGTCTGACACCTTCCAGACCACTTCTGGCTTAGCTGATGTCCCCGAGAGCGAAAGCGCAGGTAGAATGCCTTGGTTCAGGGTTGGGACGCAGGAACGCTGGACAAGTCTCTCTTCCCCATCCTTTGCCCCACACAGATTAGTTTTGTACCGTGAGGATCCCCACTTTCGCTAGCATTTTCCCCCAGTATGTAAGGCTTGCTTTTTACCCCGACCTTTCGAAGCCCGTTTCTCCCCTTCCCCCCTCCCATTCAGTAGCTGCTGCGTGTTTATGGGCAAAAAGCACCTTCTTCGTTTCCCTCTCTGCCATGGCTACCCAGAAACTCCCTCAAAATCTCCAAGGCTGGGGTGACTTGTGAGGAGCAGCAGTTAGAAGTATTGCCTGCCGTCCTTCCCGGGATCGGGCCCATTCACTCAGACACGGTCACCGCCGGTTCTAGTAAAATGGCAAAGACTTTATTTATCGGAGAAAGAGGCCTTGGGTACAGTCCGGGGAGGAGAGGGCAGGGCAGGAGCAGAGAAGGGGCACGCGGGACCCACACTCAAAGGGCCACCCTTGTCTGGCCAAGTGGGGCTAGGAGCGGGGTGTTGGAGACGGCAAGACAGACCCAGACCTGCAGAGGAAGTGGGGGTGAGGGCTTGAGTCGGCCTCCTCTCTGTCTCTGTCACATGCAAAAAAATTCTAAAAAGAGTAAAAAATAATTCTAGGACTTTGGGTTCTGTTTTCGATGGTTGGTTGTCGGTTGGATGTCCCCCTACTTTGTCCCTAAGAGCCATACTCCAGCAGTCGGTCCCAGAAAATGCGAGACTGAGGGAGGAATCTTAAAAATAGCATCAGTGGGCATTGGGAGGCAGAAATGGCATCGAAAACAGACTTCTTTGTGGTGGGGAAGGAAAGATAGATTTTGAAACTTGCAAGTCAGAACCCGGCTGCCTCCCTTACCCTCTTCCCAAGCAGGGGAAATAAAAAAGGAAGAACCAAATAAAAGAAGTCAACTGCAAACGGCCTAAGGTGATGAGGGAGCTGGCTGATGCATTCGCCACATGCAGAGAAAAATCAAAACAGCCTAGCTACCTCCTTTTCTAGACCGTGGGGCCAATGTTCACTGCTCCGGATTCTACCTCGCCCTTAGCCAACCAGGCAGCCCAAGAGCTTTGAAAACATTGAAATCTCTGAGATTAAAAAAAAAAAAAAAAGAAAGGAAAAAATCAGTCTGCGGTAGGAAGGACCTGCTATATAATAGGTTTAAATATTTATATAGAAGCCATACAGAATTGCACGGCGAGGGCTCTCGGGGCGGCGGAGGCCGCTTGTAACGTCCAGCCCGGCGACTAGCCCAGGTTTATTGCTTCGAGAGGGAAGAGGCAGCTGCTGGGAGCCCGTCCGGCCCCGGGACAAGGGAGGAGGTGGGAATTGCAGAGGAGGTCCCAGCTCTCCTCGGCGTCCGGTCCGGGAGGCGGCGGGTGTGCGGGCTCTAGGGGCCCTGGGAGGCGGAAGAGCCAAGGCGCCGCTTAATCGTCCACGTCGATCTCTTCGTCTTCCTCGTCCTCCGAGCAGTCCTGGCTGCTGGTCCTCTGGTCCGTGAGTGGAGAGGCGGGTGAGAGCTGCAAGGGCCCGGCGCCCGGGGCCTGCGGGGCGCCTGGGGGGAGCGCAGGAGAACTGGGCCTCGACTTGGCCCTGCCGCAGCCACCGCCACCGCCGCCTGCGGCCTCCGAGTTCTGCTCGAGTTCTGCCAGCGCCACGATGTCCATCTGCCCGCTGGGGCCCAGTTTCTTGGCGGACTCCACGTCGGCCTTCATCTCCTCCAGATCCCGCTTGAGCTTGGCGCGCCGATTCTGGAACCAGGTGATAACCTGCGCGTTGGTGAGGCCCAACTGCTGCGCGATTTGGTCGCGATCTGCCGGGGACAGGTACTTCTGGTATAGGAAGCGCTTTTCTAACTCATAAATCTGGTGGTTAGTGAAGGCTGTGCGGGACTTTCGCCGCTTCTTGGGGGTCTGCCGCTGCCCAAAGATGGTCATCCCATCGCGGCCTGGAAGGAAATGACAGTATAGGCTCCCATCGGGAGAGTGGAGAACCCACCCCGGTTCTCATCCGGTAACTCCCCACCCAACCCAGGCCCATTAGGGCCTGCAGCCTGTCCTTATTCCCTTCCCCCATTTGATTTAGCCCTTCATACCAGAGCAAGCCTGAATTGTGACAAACCTCCTGTCTCTGGTCTCCTTAAAGTCCCTAGGAAAATTTGTTTTGGTTTCTGCCTGCCACTTAAGACTTGATTTGAAAGATTCGAAGTCTGCAAGCCATAGGAACCTAGACAGTGTGAATATTGGTTCCCCTACTCCTTCCCAACCGCCTGACTCTATCCTACCCAGAGAGTCCCAGAAAAAGATTTTCTGGATTCCCCACCCAGAAGCACGTAGGGCTGGGAGCGCCACGCCATGGGGAATCAAGAAACCGGAGGGAGTCAGGCAGAGCATGTAAACTGGGCAGACTTCGTAGAGCCCCTTGGTTCCCGCCAGCTTACTCAGATCACCCCGATTCTGGCCTACCCAGAGGTCCATAGGAAATAAAGATTGGGTTCTGTCCCACCTACTACCAATCCCAGCGGCAGCGGCGCGGGCTGGAGGGCCCTGGCGGCAGGCGCGGGAAGAAGTGGGCAGATACATAGAGCACAAAACACAAGGTACAGAAGAGTGAGGCCCTAGGCAAAGGGGAACCTAGAGGCGGCTCCTACCTTCTGCTGCCTGCAGGACGCTGACCTCGAGCCCCTTAAAGGTCTTGCTGGCGAGCTCCTCCAGCGCGCACAGCGGCGAGGTCTGAGAGAGCAGCGCACGGCCCGCCAGGGGCAAGCCGCCCGGCGCGTGCTTGTCCGCGGCGGCCAGCAGGTGCGCCGCCCCGCACAGCGAGTAACTTCTCCGCACAGACGGCTTGTTGAGGATGTCCTCGATGCTGAATGGCGTCAGTGGCTTGTTGGAGTTGGCGGGCGGTGGCAGGTGGTCCAGCGGGCTGCGCCGCCGCTCCTCCCCTGGTACCGCCTTGCCGTCCTCCTTGGAAGTCATCTCGGCTTCGTTTGGGGGCCCCGCCGGGGCGGCTCCGGCCGCGAGGACCCAGCCCGCGGGCAGCTCGGACGCCGGGCTGTGCAGGCAGGCAGCGGCAACGAGGCCGCGCCCGGCAGGGCGCGGGCCGGGCGCCGGACCGATTAGCGCGGTGGCTGAGGCAGGCTTAGCCACGCGGGACCCACGGAGGAGAGCGCTGACGTGGGCGCCGCCGCCGGGGCTTCCAGCAATCCGGGGCCGAAGCCGGGGCGCGCAGCGCGGGGCTCCAGTTTCGCCAGCCCCGGTGCTATTTAAAGGTATCAGGTGGCTCCGTGGCAGCTCCTGGCCCCGGGTCCTGGCGGTGGCAGTTGGAAGAGCCGAGGCAAGGGCGCCGATCCCGGACTGCGAGGGGAGGCGGAAAGACGGGGCAATTGACTATTGCTAACAAGTTAGCCTTGATCGAGGAGTAATCAATTATCTGCAGCGGCACAGCACTTTCTTTCTCTCTCTCTCTCTCTCCCTCTCCCTTTCCTTTCTCCTCGTCTTTCTCCTCTCTTCTTTCTCTCTGTCCTCTCTCCCTCCCTCCCTCACTCTTCTCTCAGCTCCCCCCTGTCTCTCTCCTTCTTTACCTCTCCCTCGCCCTCTCTTTCACTCTCTCTCCGTCCAATGCAGGCGGCTCTAAGTTGGGAAGCTCATTAATTAGCGGGCCGGGGGTAGGAGGAGCCGGCTGGAATTAGCCTGCCTAATGCGCCTGTCAGTCCGGGCGTTGCGCCCCGCTCTCGGCCCGAGCTGTTTGTAAATTACATTAGCGGCGCCTTTATTGCACCCGAACCTCGGGCGACTGAAAAGCCACCGCCCCCACCCCAAACTGAGAGCCGAGCTCGGGGCGCACCCGCCTCCCGCAGGCCTGGATGCGATGGCAGCGCCAGCCTGGAGGTCTCGGGCTCTCCAACCCGGGATTTGGAGTCCGAGAAGGGTGGCGGGAGCCCCAGCCAGGGAGGGACGTGGCCTCCGCGCGGGTCAGGTAAGAAGAGGAGTCGGTCCGGGTGGGCCCCTCTCCACCCACCATGTACTTTGCCTTGCCCGAATCAAGAACCTAGAACCCCTATAACCCGGATCCTCTTGCCCCTCACCCCCAGTCCTGGGCCATGCGCCTGAGGAAAGGAAATCTGAAGCCCTCCAGGACTGGCGCGCAGGAGGTCAGAGCCAGCTTCACAGCCCTGGGTGGGCAACGCGGGACAGGGGTGGGAATTCCAGCGGTTGGGGGAGGGGGCCAGTCAGAGGGCTCAGCCTTCCCGGTGCCAGGAGGCGGCGAAGGGAGGAGTTGTCGGTGGCTCTGGGCGCCTCTCCCCTGGCCTGAGCCTGAAGAAGCTGCCACCCTACCTCCTCCAGCAATCTTGCACACTCTTTCCCTGGTATGCGGCTGGTTCTCTGGCCGGCTAGGGCACGACTCTTCTGATGGTGGGCGTCTGACCGAGAACCGCGCCGGGTACAGGGGCTGTCCGGACTACTGGGCCTGCTTGGGGCTTTCCCGCTGCGCTCCACCGGGGCCCGGGCCGGGGCTCCCGTGGCGGACCCCGCCTAGCCTAGCGCCCAGCTAGAGTGTACTGCCCTGGCGACTCCAGCTGTTCCGGATGCCTGGTGGGGGCTGGAGGGGGCCGCGTCCGGGCTGGGGCTGCGCTCTTCTGAAACTCGCAGGGAGGCCTGGGGTTCCAGTCAGGCTAGCGTCTGGGGAACCCTGTGGCCTGGAATCTGTGAATATTAGATGAGCATTTTAAGTGCATCGTTACTTGAAGGTGTTTGTTATTGAATATGCGTATTTATGTGTGATTCTACACGAGCACATTTGTGCAAATGCATGTGAAACTGAGCATATTGGCAGGCTTGAACCTCGGCTATGTGTTTCCTTTCCCTGAGGCACCCCAGTGGGGCTGTGCCCTCTGGCCCTCTTTTTCTCTTGCTACCCCATCTGGTTTGTGTCGGGGTTTTCCATTTCTGCCCTTGGAGAATGGAGTGGAGAAAGAGGGCGTTGGAGCCGAGGGAAGTTCTCCCCTTTCACACACACAGGCACAGATCCGACCTATGGGGCTTTGTTTGTAAACTCCAGGGTGGGCAGTGCAGTTGGATGGCTCAAGCTTGGACCAGAGAAGAGCCCAGAAAGCCTAGTTTGAGAGCCTGTGGCCCAGGGCTGAGGTTGGAATGGGAAGAATGGGACTTCTTGCCCCTGGAGAGGGAGTGAACTGAGCTGGACTATAGGACAGGGAGCAAATTTTTCCTCTCTGGAGGGACTTGTGAATATCTGGGATTGATTCCTTTATCTCACAGTTAGTTGTCTGTTTGGAGTTATGACTTGCAGGTCTCTGGAGTAACTGAGATGAATTAGGGAGAAAGAATTCTTCTGCAGGCCCTAGTGCTGGCCACAAGCATGCCTGGGAGTGTTGGAAGGAGCTTCCTGTTTCCTTCTTCATATTTGCCCTGGATTTTGGAGGAAGGACAGGTGCTCAGAGCAAGAAATGATGAGAGCAGGGATCTCAGTTCCCACAGCGCTGCAGATTCATTCCTACAGCATGCCTGTCTCTGACGCATCTCTGCTGCCCTGGAAGCCACAAGGAGATTCTGGGCCTAGAAATAATAGAGTCAGAGTCTAGGAACTGGAGAAGAGCCTGAGGGAGAGCTCACCAGGGAAGATTTGGGGGTAGGGGAGCCAAGATGGGTCCGCCCTCTCCTCTCACTTTCTAAGCTTAGAATTCCATCTCACTTCTTTTCCCAACCCCCTGGCCCAAAGCCTCAGGTAAACTCCATACAGAGATGGCAGAGAGGCCTCTCCAGATCTGGGACTGGGGCATTTGAGTCCCTAGTGTGGTGTGATGTTTTCCTCCCATGTCTTCCCCCTTTCCTGTCACTTCATTTTTTGCACCTGGTACTGGTCAGCAGAACTGTGCCTTAAGGAAAAATCCAGCCGCTGCTATTGCATCTCCCAATCCCCAAAGACCAATGGAGTTCAGGGTTACTGAGAGGCTGCCAGAAAGGGGTGGCATGTGAACTAAGGAGCAAGAGTCCTGTTACCCGAGCTGTTTCGTCTTCAGCCATACCATATCAAAGTGAGGAGGACATTCCACAGTCATCTAATGTATTGCCTCCACCCTCCTTCACCAGTCCCTGATGCCCAGTCCCATGCCTTGGCTTCTTCAACCTAATTGGTTGGCCACATGGCCAAACATGTTCAGGAGCACTGCATGTTTAGGGGTGCAAGGGGGCATGTGGTGCTTTGTTATTTCAATTCATTTTGCCCAGGTGGCTTCATCCAGGCTTCCTTGGAAAACCAGCTCAACTGCCCCAGCAACCTTTTCACCACACTGAAGTTCCATCCCATCTGTACTCCCAAAACCCCAGTGTGTGCTCAGCTAGGACCTTTTAGACTCCTGAGAGCCCAACTCTTCTGGCTTCCCAAACCCTTCCTGCAGAGCAGTGAGGTGTATTTGGGGTTGGGATTGGATTCCCTCCTCTCAGCCACCAGACTGAGATCCTTGTCTGATGATTCCATCCATCCCAGACTGTGGGACCACCAGCTTCCACTAAAATTGATTGAAAGAGTTTCCATCAAGCAAATAGGGTACAAATGATTGTGTGGTATAAAGGAGAATGGCTCAGGCCAAGACTATGAGACTCTGAAAGAGAACTACCCAGCAGGGGAATGGAGGTTGGCTGGAAGGAACTCAACCATTACTTTCTAGACTCTAGTCTTTCTGCCCAGCCCCCTCCTGGGACCCCATACTTAGGCAAGGAAGACACTCAGGGGTTACCCCACCCAATGTCAGCTCGACCATTGTCTTTTCACCTGGGGCTATACGAAACTGGTTCCCAGAGTCTGTTCCATGAGGGAATGCCCATTTTCAGAGCCAGTTGTACACATATTCTGACTTTTTTTTTTTTTAATGGGACAGGGTCTTTCTTTTCTTTTTTGGTTCTAAAGATTGAACCCAGGGACATTTTACCACTGACCTACATCCCAGCCATTTCTATTTTTTGAGACAGGGTCTCCTAAATTGCTTAGGGTCTCTCTTACTGGCTGAGGTTAGCCTCAAACTTGTGATCCTCCTGCCTCAGCCTTCTGAGTTGCTGGGAATACAGATGTGCACCCCTGTGCCTGGCAGCATATTAATTCTCATTTACTTCCTATAAGGCTAGGGTGCAGCCTTATTCACATCTCTAATGAGAGGGGAAGGGATTATTCTACCCCAAATCTGTTTGCTACCCCTTCCCAGCTTAAGGAAAAATCCAGACAAAGGAGAGAGAAAGAGCATTGCACAAATTGTCATGATAGGGACTCAAACAAAACATGTTATTCCTTAGCACAGGAGAAAATTTCACGTAAGACCCCCAGAGGCTCCAACGGATTCAGTCTAGATTATTTGGGTGGCCACATCAGTTTCCAGTTTCTTTTTTTCTTCAGAGGAACTCTGACACAACTTGAAACAAGTTGAATTGACCACCATCCGGGACCACTTTTTCTCATGGAACACTGCTACACTGACACTCTTTTGTGGAATTCAGGGAGTGCTTTGCTTTCTGAGCTATAGAAGTGGACTGGATAGATAGCCTCTTGCCACCCTGACTAGCCAGGAATGCCCATGTGATCTTTACATTCCACCCTGGTCTACTATCTGTGATAACAGCAACAGTGACTATGGCAATGAATATCATAAGCCCTTACCTTGCCTGACTCCAGGCTGAGTTTTATTGTTTTAGTCATTTCATTTATTACTCACAATCTTTTGAGGTAACTACTGCTCTTACCTCTATTTTATGGTAAGGAAAACGAGACCCAGAGAAGTTTAGTAACCCATCCAACGTCACACAGCTTGTTTTGGAGTAAGAAAGAAAACTGCTCTGTGTGTGTGTGTGTTTGTGTGTGTGTGTATTTTCTGACCCAAGTTTGTGTCTTTAACCCCTGAACTATGAATTATCAGATGTCCCCAAAGGATCTTTGAATGGGCTTCAGAAGTTCTTCTGACCCCAAAAAGTGTGTGTAAAATTCGTATGTGAGTCCAGATGGGTGTATTTTTTTTTTTAAAGAGAGAGGGACAGTGAGAGAGACAGAGAAAGACAGAAACAACTTTATTTAGTTTTTCACATGACTTTAGTTGCTCCAACACTTAGTTGTGTATGTGGTGCTGGGGTTTGAACCCAGGTCCTCGTGCTTGCCAGGCAAGCGACGAAACCGCTGAGCCATCGCTCCAGTCCCAGGTGTATTTTTCTGAGGCTAAAATTACATAACACAGTGGAGCTTCAAAAGGGTTGGAGATCCAGAAAAGGTAATGGCCAGAATCAGGCCAGTGGTAGTAGAAAGGAAACAGGTCAGTGGGGAATGGGAAACTGGCCTGGGGAGCAGGGAGCCAGCTGCTCCAAAACTCAGACTGGGCTCCATGCTGGCTTCTGAAGCTGCCCCTCTGCTTTCTTTAGCCAGGCTCAGCTCTTAGGATCTCTGTTGGTGAGGTGAGGTGCGGGCAGGATCTGAGGGCAGGTTACTCCTATGGAGAGCACCCCCTTCCCCACCCCACCCCTCCCTTCTTTTGTGAACTGAATCCCTTCCATGTGAACAACCCCCTCCAGGAACATCAGCCCTGCATGGAGGGAGAGACGGCTCTTTGGAAGCATGAGGGGCATAGACTAACCACAAAATAACAGACTGGCAAGTGTGGGAATATTTCCCAGGAGGTACTCAAGTCCTGGGTGCCTGTACTCTGCCAGCTCCAGAATAGCCTTCTATTTTGCTCCCAAGCCTTTGCCCCCTTCATCCTGGAGCCAGAATTTTCTGTCACTTCTCTTCTTGGTACCTCTTGCCCTGTGCTTAATGCCCAATTCATCTCCTGCCTGTCCAGCTCCTCAGCACCTCCCCTCCCCCCATCAGGGTCGCTATCACATTGTCAGGAACATGCTGTCCATCTCCTCCTCTTCCTCTCTCTCCATCTGGCTGTGAACTTGGGAAGAATGAAAACTGAATTTCCTATGTCCCTATGCTAGCCTGGCATGTACTGATGGCTCCCCCAAGCACTTGCTAATGAACTAACTAAATGAATAAATAAGAGACAAGAGAGAAGGAATCTCAGCCTGTTCCTGGGAGAGAGGATCAGGGGTATAAGGGAAGTATAGGTGCGCTGTTCATGCCAGCTGCTAACAGATGTGTGAGACACCCTGTCGCTCACACCTCCAATGCATAGAGGGGCACGGAGACCTCCTTTTTAAATGCTTTTCGGCTTGTGGGCAGGACTGGATTCTGAACCCAGCTGTGGTAGTTTGATCTGACTCAGGAATGAACTTTGTTCACTGTTGATTTTTTGTTTTGTTTTGAAAACAGGATTGATTCCCCATCATGTGTTATGCCCAGAATGGAAAGGAAGAATAGTCAGAAGGTGGAGTGTGAAGGGCAGGTAGGAGTAGCAGGAAACAGACACCAGTCCACCTTAACAGCCCAGGGGTCTTTCAGAGGGCAAAAGAACCTAAGCGTGGTGAGGAGGGGTCTGGTTCTGTTTCCACTAGAGGTAACATTTGAGTGGAACTGAAAGACCAAAAGCATTTGAATAGGTGGGGAAGCACAAACCATTTTGGAGGTAAGGGGAACAGCCAAGCAAGAGATCAAAGGTGCCAGCCCAGAAGGGAGCCAGAGAGCCCCCATACCTCTTCCCTTTATTGGTGGAGAGCTGCTGGGGCCAAGGTGAAACACTTAGTCCCTTGCCCACTCCCCAGAAGGTTTGCAGACAGGGGTTGGTGGGCTTCTGGGATAGCTATTTAGGGCTTAGAAGAGAGATTGAGAGAGGTTGCCCTCAGGCCCTTGTGGATGGGCCAACAATGTGTGTTCCCTTCTCCTTGCTACTGCAAACCTCCGAGAGCTGATCTTCTACTAATACAGTGGGCCTGGGAACTGGCGGGGTGGGAGGTGGAACAGGGCAGACCCACCAATGGTGGTCAGCACCCTCCATTCCACAGAGGCATCACTGCTATTGGGAAGGAATCAAGCACCGGCCACAGAGTGGGGCCAGATCTGGGCCAGGAGGAAAGGCAGAGAGACCAACGGAGAGTCTGGGAGACTGCGAGCAAGCCCAAGCCCTCCTGGGCAGGCGCAGGAAAGGCCTGAGTCAGGCTTCTTGTAATAAACTGCATGTAAATAATTCAGCACCGAAGCAGGGGCTCATTGCATTAGCGTCAGGGCAGTTTGTGCAGCCCCACACGTCCCTGCCAAGCCAAGGGGGCCACAACCGCGCTGGAGGCCGTGGGCAGCGTAGAAGACTCTCTGTCGGTCCATATCCTAGTTTATTCCCAAACTGAGTCCCGATAGCCTCCCCCTCCCCGATCCTCTCGACCATCTCAGGCTCCACCAGTCACAAGCAGCCTTCAGGGCAGTGCTGTCCCAGCCCGGCAGTTCGCAAGCCCCCGAGACCCACCAGAGACCCACCCCGAGTAAGACAGGAAGAAGGACTGAGGGCAGAGAAAGGATACCAGCGTCTGGCTTGCGGGAAATGTGGCACCAAACTATCCAGACGCAGCGGGAACGTGGGCAATGTGCACGAGACACGTTCTGTCCTGTGCTGGGAGCCAGATTCATTGGGAGTGCTTCGTCCCGCTCA
Organism: Aplodontia rufa; assembly: GCA_004027875.1. Classification (NCBI taxonomy): domain Eukaryota; kingdom Metazoa; phylum Chordata; class Mammalia; order Rodentia; family Aplodontiidae; genus Aplodontia; species Aplodontia rufa. The sequence goes on along the minus strand of PVKS010005629.1, from coordinate 35,804 downwards.
GAATTTTCTTTATTATCTAAGTGAGGCACCAGGAAAACCTCAGGGGCCTCCACCGGCTCTGGACCTCCCGGTGCCGGGCCTATCGGTCCAATTTCCAATGCGCCAAGCACGTCTGTATGTCCCGGGCCTCAGCATTCGCATGAGCGCGGGAAGGGCGTCCTAGGCTGCCCGGACTGTAAAAGGTTAAGTGCTTAGCGTGCGAACCCTTATTCGTTTGAACGGAACCGGCTCCCTTTGGCTTTTCCCGCTTCCCAGGCGTCCGCGGGTTCCTGTTCTTGAGGGATCACATGCATCCCAACTAATTTCCACCATTGGCTCCAATTTCTCTAGTTCCTGTCCATGCCATTCATTTCTACTAGGTCAACCTCACCCTGTCTTCCCTGACACCTTTATACCCACGCAACCTCCCTCCGCAACTCCGTCCTTGAGTCTCAGACCCTCGTGCAGGCTGCGCTGGCTCTCCGTCCAGGGCCAGCGCGGGCGAGGACCACAACCCGGTATTCACCGTATCCTGCGCCTCCACACCCAAAACCACCAGGGAGACAGCCCTCCTCTGCCACCCCCGCCCTCACCCTAGTCTTCCTCCTTTTGCCGACGCCTCTTCCTCCTCCTCCTCCTCCTCCTCCTCCTCCTCCTCCTTTTCATCTTCTCTCCGCCTCTACCCATTTCTTACTTATTCACTTTTCTTGGTTGAGGTATGGGTAGCTCTGGTCCCAGAGGAAGACTGGATGTACTCTGCCGCTTCTTGGTGCTGGGTTCGATATCAGCCAAATCTCCATTCCGGGATTCGGGAAGCTCAGCAGGGCAGCTCAGGTGTCTTAGCAAATGCAGGTGAAGTGAATTGAAGACACCGTGAACTCAGACCCGCTTTGCTGCCTTCAGGCTGCGTTATCTGGAAAGTCTTTTAACCTCTCCCAGCGGGTGGCAAAGGGCAGGGGGCTTAGGGAACGGTGCTGAGAGACTAATCCTTTTCTTTCTTTCTTTCTTTCTTTTTTTTAAAGGCATCTGGGGCTTAAGGAGCAAGAGTGGTTCGAGAGAATTCTAGGTCAGAAATGGCCATTGATTTTAAATAATATTAAGGGAGCAATTGGTAGCTGCTTATTTTTTTCTTATTTCTTATGTATTTATTTCTACAGCCGATGAAGTGCCAGTCATTTGAATCCTTCTCTCCAGTTCTCTCCGTGTCTCTATTTTGCAGAAGAGGAAAGCGATGTTAAGGTCTAGCCGCTCTGATCAGCCCCATCAGGGGCACCCGAAACCAGATCCGGTTCAGAGCTGCTCTTGATTTCAAGCCTCCGCACGCAGCCTGGCGTTGCACCTAGAGCCAACTAAGCACTCAGCGGAGAGGAGTTGGGCTGGATCCTCAAGCGCTCGTCCGCCTCGCTCCCCGCTCTGGGAAAGGTGTGAAATTTTTATTTTCGGGTAAACGATTTTGGAGGCGCCTGGAGAAGGATGGACGTAAGACCCAAGGCAGGACCCAAGTTATAGGAGAACCCCTAAGAGGGGGCAGTGGCAGAGTGGAATTCAAACCACACCTGGACTTGTCCTCCTCAGAGTGTGTCCGAGTCTGTCTGTCCTGAGAGCCTATTTTCGGGTAACCCTAGACCAAGAGGGAGAAGAAGCCGTGGCAGCTGGTTGGCCCAGATGATTCCCCACTATTCCTCCCTCTCCAGGGGCACCTCTCCGAGGTCAGAGTCCCCTAGCTGGAGAGGTGGGGCTGGCTACTGAGGAACGGAATGGAAGTGTGAGCTTAGGGCCCGCTGGACAGGCAGGCAGGGGCCAGAGTCTGACTCCCCGGCCGCCAGGTAGCGAGCCCCAGCCGCGGGGTCTCCTTGTGGCAGCTCCAACAGGCCACGGGAACCTCACCACAAGTCCCATTACGTTGTATTTATGCTTCCGTTTATTGTTTCTTCCCCCTCTCTTATTATGGTCTCACTCTGGGGGAGGCAAAGGATATAATATATTCATCTTTATTATACCAAATCTGTGTGAAGCATTTAATAAAACGCTGTTTCCACAGCCAGGGATATTAGTGTGAGCCATTCTTAAGTTAATGCTCCTGTACTGAGCGCACTTCCGCCACAGCGCCTTCTGCCGGCGGGTCGCGGGAAGAGCAGGCCACCGCCACCGCCAGCGCCCACCCTGCATCCCAGCCTGGGGGGCCTGTCGTAGCCTGTCTCTCCCGGACCCCGGCTTCCGCCTGGCAGAAGAGTCTGGGAAGAGCCAAGACTAAGTCCCGCTACGTCCTTACCGTCTGTGAGCATTGCCTTGTTCCTTTGAAAACGGGAAAAAAGTCCATCACTGCCTCCCTTGCAGGGCACTTGGGAGACAGAGGTCACTCGAAGGATACACAACGTTTTATAAACAGGAAAGAAAAATTCCAGAATTTGTGGGGAGGGGTTATATAAGGGCCGTAGAGAAACAAGGAGGCTGCAGAAGTGGTTCCAGGCAACAGAAACAAAGTGGACCCCAGGGGAGCAGATGAGGGCAACTGCAGTTTGGGATGAGCTCAGGTTTCCGCAGCCTGGGTTTTTCTCCCAGAGGACGAAGACCACGGAACCCAGAAAACATCTAAGTAGGTCCCAATGCACCCTCCCATGGTACTTCCAGCCTAGTCATTGACAGTCCTATTTCAGCCAGCAGATCGAGGCGCAGAAAGATTAAGTCTCTTGTTGGAGGACCTAGCTAGGAAGTAGTATAGAAGATGACAGTTCTCCAGTCTCCATGTCCCTCCCTCCCTTAGCCACGCACACCATCATCCAGGCTTTTCCATGGCCTATAAACCTCCTGTTCTACTTTACACATACACACCCATGGAGATGGCCCTAGGAAGGAGAAACAGTCTCCCGACCTTCCTTATCCAGGCCTGCTGCCCAAAGTTCTTTCAGGGCTCTGAGCTGGACACTATCTGAGTAGGCTGCTTGTACCAGTGCACGAGGGAGAGCAGGCTTATCACCATCATCATCTTCTTCACCATTCCGCTATGACTTTGTGTCAAGTAAGAGCTTCACCCATGTTATCTGACGTAACATATATAAAGATATTTTGGCTGAGGACCGTGTGTCGGAGTCTCTGACCTTTTAGGTTATTTCTAGCTCTGAGAATCTATTACTGCCTAACACAAAGAGCATCTCTGTTGATCTGGTTGGTTGGTTCATTGTATTGTAATTATTGTATGTGGATTTGTCTCATGACCCATACTAATGGGTAAGCTCTTTGGGGGAAGGGTCTATATCTATTATTATTATTATTATTATTATTATTATTATTATATTTTTTAAGAATCCCTCTCCTGCTACATGCCAAGCACAGGCCTGGGCACATAAGCAGTATATAATGAATATGTACTGAGCAAATCCATGAGTAAACAATGTCTAAAAGCTGTCTGTCTGGCCATGTGCTGTGACCAGGCTGTGACCAACAGAGACACTAGGGTGGTCACTAGGGGAGCCAGTACTACCCCTGCAGTAATTGTCGTCTTCCCCACAGCCAAGCTAGGTTCAGGTGGGCACTTCTAGAGCCTCCCTCAACGTCATGTTCCCAACCCTGTGCTAGCCTGTGGGTAGGACAAGGGCCAGTCTAGGTTTTGCCTGTGCAGAGGAACTTCTAGACTCAAACTGGACAATCATCATGAGAAGCCACTCAGATGGGGAAAGGGCCTCTGGGGAGAGCAGAGTGGGAAAGTTTCTTGGAGTCAAGAAGTCAGAGCTGAGTCTAGAGCTGGTTCTTGATAGGCTGGGAAGGATTGGATGATTAGAGTGAAGAAATAGAGAATGCCAAGTGGGATGAGGGGGCAGCAGCGCAAAGGAGCAGGGGTAGGAATGTCCGTAGTAGGGAATGGGCAAGCTGGCCTGGCTAGAGCACCAGAGGATGATAAGTGGGAAACAACATTTGTGGAATGGCTTGGGTTTCCAAGCCAGAGCTAGAGACCAGAAAATGGAGTTCATAAACCAGAGTCTAGAATTAAGGTCCCAAATCCAAAGTCCAGGACCCAGTCTTGTCCAAAGCTTTTCCATCCATTGGTATAAGAGGCCACTTGGTAACTCCAGACTTAAGGTTTATGAGCTTATTGAGAAACAAGATGGACTCTTCTAATTGGTTTGGCTGGGAAATCCAAGCCCAGAGCCAAGAGCCAGCCTAGGTTCACTTGAGGCCAGGCACCTCAGGTCTAGTAGGACTAGCTGACTGCCTTCAGTCCCCCCAGATAAAAGCCTAACATCTGGCATCATCTGTAGCCCAGGCACCCTGACCTGTGGCAGGAGTCACCTAGCAGTGTACACCTTCCCGCACCTGCATCCTCCCCACCACGCTCTGAGACAGGTGGGATCTCAGAGTCCAGGCCAGGCCGCTGGAGGGTGGAGCCGCTGTGCCTGTGGTGGTGCCAGCTGAGCCAGCGTGTAGGCGTTGCTGCACGGCCTGTCGCGGAGCGCAAGCCTGCCAAGGAGCCGGAGCGCTGTGCTGCGTGGAGGGTGTCAGGGGTGGTATTTTCGGCGCACAAATGCTCAACTTTATGTACTTTTAACTAGAGGTGTAACAGATGGCCCCGTTTCTGTCCAAGCCAGGGAGACTGGTGCCCATTCCGGCTGCAGCCAATCAATCCCGCCACTCTGGGGGGAGCTACAAGCTGGGCTGGGAGGCCTGGAGCCAGCAATCGCACAAGGCTGTCTGCTCGGGCTGGCCCAGCGCTGCCTCCGCCAGCCGCTCAGCCGCGGGCCTGGGGACGTAGGAGGGCAGGCAAGTAAGTGGCAGCCCTGCCTGGAGCCTGGTCAGAGGCCTGTCTGGGAGGGAGCGCCTGGACCTAGCCATCAGGCCCCAAATGGTCAGTGAAGACAATCCAGTCCCTGATTCACCCCACTTGGTCCTCACTCTTCTGTGATGCCTGTTCAGTATCTAACTCCCAAACCTGTAGCCTCAGTATGCTCCAGATTCATAACCAAGTGTTCTGCTTTGTGTATACCAGGCATTATTTCTGAGTGGTGGTAGACAGTGGTGCAATTTGAAGAAATAGTCACAAGATTGCGGAGGGCTTCAAGACAGAAAAGAAGAGGAGAAAAAAAGGCCCAAAAGGTCCTAGAGCTGAGAAAAATGTGGATCAATCTAGTCTTATATTCATACAGTCTATCAACAAACACTTAGTGAAAGCCTTCTATCAGCCATGTCCTTTATTTATTTATTTTGGTGCCAGGGATTGAACCTAAGGAAACTTAGCCACTGACCCACATCCCACCCTTTTTATTTTTTATTTTGGGACAGGAGCTTGCTACGTTGTTAGGGGTTTGCTATGTTGCTTAGGCCCTTGCTAAGTTGCTGAGGTTGGCCTCAAATTTGCAATCCTCCTGCCTCAGCCTCTGGAATTACTAAGATTATAGCATACACTACCATGCCTGGCTGAGCCAAGTCCTTTATTAAGCATAAATAAGATATAATTCCTGTCCTTGTGATCTTCTCTGAGAGAAGGCAGACAAATATACTGGTTATTGGAGAGATGAGATAAGACTCAAAAATCTGCAGAACAACTGTAGAAGCACAAGAGTGTATTTAATCCTGCCTGGGAGATCCAGAAAAGAGTCCAGCAGCAGGCTGACTCTGAACTGGGATTTAGAAGACAGGCAGAGCTTGGTATGGGGTGCACACCTCTAATCCCAATGACTTGGAAAGCTGAGGCAGGAGGATAGCAAGTTTAAGAGCATCTTGTCTCAAAAGAAAAATTAAAAAGGACTGAGGATGTAGTTCAGTGGTAGAACATCCCTGAATTCAGTCCCCAGTACTGCAAAAATAAATAAATAAATAACAAAAGGAGTGTTGTGGAGATGATGGCAGAGGACCTCTGGGGCATAGTAAGAAAGAGCATGGTAGGCTGGAGTGGTTGCTCAGTGGTTGGAG
>PVKS010005629.1:0-29821 GCA_004027875.1 Aplodontia rufa | reverse complement strand
CAGCAGGCCAACTCTCCCCTAACCATGTACCCTGTGGACTTCTGAGCCTCCTAAAAATAGCCTTTCCAAAGGTTCCCTAGGAACGGTTTGGACTGGGCTTGGGGTAGCTCAGTGGTAAAGTGCTTGGGTACTGTGTGTGAGGGCCTGGTTCCATCCCCAGCATCTCAAAAGAAAAAGGAAAAGAAAGGGTTTGGACTCTATTTATTCATTCCATTATTCATTCACCGGGCATTGAATATCAGCTGTGTTCAAGGCCAGGCAGGAAAATGAGGCAGACAGACCATTGTCCTGGACTGTGAAGAGCTCAAGTTCAGACACAAGATGGTAGTCTGTCTGAGTGGGGTTTTTCCCATCATAAGAAACAGGATCACCTGAGTAATCACAAGGAAGAGGTGGGTAGTTTGTATCAAAGTACAAGGTTTATTGTTGGAACTGAGCCCAGAAAGCATACACCGACAAAAGTAGCTACGGGGATCAACTTCTCTTCAATGGGAAGGTCTAAGGACAACTCACAGGGTCTCTCTTTTCTGTGTCTCTCTCCTCATTATTACTAATGAAATTAATAATTATTGTTATAGGAGGAGGAATAATCATTAGCAAGTTCTGAGTCAGATCCACTGGTGTTCATGCTCATCTCAATTGATTCTCTTAAGAGCACTGTGTAGCAGGGCATGGTGGTATACATCTGTAATCCCAGCAGCTCAGGAGGCTGAGGCAGAAGGATCACAAGTTCAAAGCCAGCCTCAGCAAATTAGTGAGGACCTAAACAACTTAGCAAGAACCTGTCTCAAAATAAATTAAAAAAAAAAAGTGGGAGAGGCTGGAGTGGTAGCTCAGTGGTTGGAGCACTTGCATGGCATGCACGAGGGCCCAGACCCAAACCCCAGCACCACATATACAGCTAAATGTTGGAGAAACAAAGTCCAGATGAAAAAATAAATAAAATTGATTCTCTCTCTCTCATTCTCTCCCTCTCTCTTAAAAAAAAAACCAAAACTGAGGATGTGACTCAGCGGCTAAGCACCCCCAGGTTCAATTCCCAGTGCCAAAAAAAATAAAAAAGGAAAAGAAAGAAAGAACGTTGTATGGTCAGCTAATATCGTTATCCCCATTTTATATACGACAACACTGAGGTTCAAGGAGGTTATATCACCTGCCCCATGTTCAAGCCAGGAAGTGGTAGAGTCAGGAAGTGATGGAGGCTCACTCAGGTCAGCCTCCAGAGCCCCAGCTCATAACTGCTTCTGACCCCCGAGTGGCAGTGAGAGCTTCCTGGGTTTCCTCATAATTTCTCATAACCGTGACTTGCATTTGACCAGCCGGCCTCTCTGAGTCTCTCTCTACATCACCTCCGTTAACTGCTCCAGTTGCTCAGTATTTCACAGTTCAAATTCCCAGGAGAGGAAATCGGACTGGCCCAGCTCATCTTTTAATGCCAGGCCACATTGTAAGCAGCTGCCCAGCCAAAGAGCTCACTGGGAGTGGAGCTGTGCACACTCCCTGATCAGCATCTTTGAGAGAACAGAACATAGATATAATATACTAAGGAAGAAATGGTAGGAGCAAGAAAAGGATAAGGGGAGGCTTCTTGGAGGATAGTTTGTGGTTGGGGGTTGAAATAAGGATAAGGTTTGGGAAGCATATTTGAAGACAATTCCTGAAAGAACATGAACATAGGTACCGGGGGTGGATAGCATGAGACATGGTCAATGACCAATATGTAGTTCTGCTTGTTGGAGAGTGGAGGGTATAGAAGGAGAAGCAGAAGGGAGGCTGGAAATGTAGGACTTGAATGCCAGCACCAGGAGACTGAACAAAATTCAATGGGAATCACAGAGGGTCTTTGATGGATGTGATTGACATGTGCTTTAGGAATGGTAACCATATGCCCTCTTGTCCCACTGCAATTGTTTTTTTTTAATCTTAAATTATTATTATTGTTATTTTGTTTATTTTATAGAGAGGGAGAATGAATTTCATTTATTTTTTTCATCTGGTTTTAGGTTTTCCAACAGTTGTGTATGTGGTGCTGGGGTTTGAACCCGCGTGCATGCCAGGCAAGCGCTCTACCCCTGAGCCACCACTTCGGCCCTGTTATTGTTATTTTAAAAATCTTCTTTCACTTTCAAAAGCCTCCTGGTTTGAATAATAAAGTATATGGTCACCCCAGCTTTAGGACCCACAGCTATTGCTGCAGCAGGATTCCAGGATGGTCGTGGAAGAGGAAGTGCCATAGTTTGAGAAAGGAAGACCAGAACCAGAGGGGCAGAGAGGATAGAACATGAAGAGATGTGGGAGACAGGGAAAATGCAGATTTGGCCAGATCAGGGGGTAGAATGGGTTGGGGAGATAATGAAGGAGGAAGGTGGGGTCCATTGACTGCAAAGTGTCAAGTTTGATTGAAAGAATGGGAGTCGGAATACAGGGCTTGTGGGAGATAGAGATGGAAACAATGGTTGTGGTTACAATGAGTTCAAGGTGCTCCTGGAGGTTGGAGTCATGGCTCAGCGGTATCATGCTTGCCTGGCATGTGCGAGGACCCGGGTTAAGCCCCAGAACCACATACATAAGTGTTGGAGCAACGAAAACCAGATGAAAAACTAAATAAAGTTGATTCTCTCTTTCTTTCTCTCTCACTCTCCCTCTCTCTAAAAAACAAAAAGCAACAACAAAAAAAGGGTGCTCCTGGGACATCCTGAGATGCTTAGGAAACTGGACATTACAGACCAGAACTCAGAGCTGTCAGTTAAAGACTCTTCGAACCGGATGGCTAGTTGAAACCAGGGAAATGGTGAGCTTGCCAGAGAGAAGGCAAAGGAAGTCAAGAATGGGAACAATCCTGGGAGATGCCTAGATTGAGGAAATTAGAGGAAGGAAAGAAGTTGGAGGAGACTAAAAAAGCTGTAGTTGGGAAATTAGTAGGAGGAAAGTGAGCGGGGTGGGTGGCCTAAAGATCATGGAAGTTTTGTTGTTGTTGTTTGGGCAGGGGTTTTAAGAGAGAGAGAAAGTGGGCTGGAGCAGTAGCTCAGCAGTTAAAGAGCTTGCCTGGTATGCGTAAGGATGTGGGTTCGAACCCCAGCACCACAAACACAAAGAAGTGTCAGAGCAATGAAAGCCACATGAAAAACTAAATAAAATTGATTCCCTCTCTCTCTCCTCTCTCCCTCGCCCTTTCTCTATCTATTTCTCTTTGAAAAAAAGAGAAGGAAAGCGAAAGAGAGAAGGAGACACTCACCTTTACTTTTTTTTGTTTTTCATCTGGTTTTCATTGGTCCGACACTTAGTTGTGCGTGTGGTGCTGGGGTTTGAACCTGGATCCTCACATGTGCCACGCAAGTGCGAACCTGCTGAGCCACCACTCGATCCCCATGGAAGTGTTTTAAGGAGGGGAATTGGTATTAAATCCTACAATGAGTGACAACGAACCTGACATGGTTAGGGTGACCACTTGTTCAAAAAGTCTGTCCAATAGAAAGGAGGGAGGAAGAGCTGAGAGAGAGAAGATGTAGGCGAAGACCTGATGGAGAAAGTTCTGGGAAGATACAGGAGAGGCTGGGTTCTTGGTAAGAAGGAACTCTTTCTCCACAGAGACAGGAAGGAAGGAAAAGGTAGGTGATGATCCAGGGAAATCCCGAGGTGGGCTGGTGCATTTGGAGATAGGTAGAGAGCAATGCTGTTTGAGGAGTATTCTCCACATTCTTGGTCAAGTTAGAAGGACTGTCCTCTAAGGGAGGAGAGCCAGGGCTTGAAAGTTTGCACAGAAAGTCTATAATGGGTGTAAAATTATAACTTAAAGAAGAAAAAGGGTCTTTTCCACCAAATATCAATGAGGAAAATATTGAGGCATCAGAAGAAGACTGTAGTTTTTCACCTGCTCTGTCATGTCAGGCATGGGAGCCAGAAAAGTAAATGGTGGGGTTGTTCAGGGCTGGAGGTTGGTAGGCAACACAGCAGGAAGCTTTGTACTTAAAATAACTGATAGGGACACTATAAGGAGGAAGGAAATCAAGTCAGAATGTCAGTGATGGAAAAGGAAAAGACAGAGGGTTTAGGGACCTAGAGCTCACATGAGCAGGAGATTGGATTCAAAAAGAGCATTTCAACTGAACATGGTAGCACATACCTGTAGTCCAAGCAGCTCAGGGAGGCTGAGGCAGGAGGATTGCAAGTTCAAAGCCAGTCTCAGCAATTTAGTGGTTAAATGCTCCTGGGTTCAATTCTCAGTACAAAAGAAAAAGAGAGAGAGAGAGAGAGAATTTCAGACACTGAAATTCTGGAGTTTCTAGTGGTCATGCCAATTTGTGGTTGGATAGGAGTGTACAGGACCCTGTCCAGAATGGCTGGACTCGAAAGCTTCTGATTTTCAGCAACCTTATGCTACGGACTGAGGAGTCTGAATGGGGCAGCTCAGAATGAAGCTGCTGTTAGCATCCCTGCTGATAAAGCTCAGGTTTGGATTTGGGTTTTTTTGGTCACAAAAGTGGTATATGTTTTTCTGTTTGTTTTTTTTTTTTAATGAAACAGATCATTCAAATAATCAAAATAAAATAAAATAATCCATAATTTCACCTCTAGAAATTACCAGTGATAACATATTTGTGAATACTCTCCCAGATCTTGGTGAATATATGCTTTTTATTAGTTTTTTTAAGCTTATAAACAACAGAAGTTTATTTTTCACAGTCCTGGAGGCTCGCAGTTCAAGATCAAACTGCAGGCAGATGCAAAATCTGATGAGGGACTACTTCCTCTAGATAATGTATTATAGCTGTGTCCTCTTATGGCAGAAGGGTTATATGTATTTTTTAGAAAATCAAAGCGGAGCAGGGGGGAGAATCATATTATATAAACAATGTTTTTTTAAAATATATTTTAATTTGGAAATAATTTTAGATTTATAGAAAACTCACAAAGACTACAGGGAGTTTCTTCATACTCCGTTATCCAGTTTCCTCCGCTGTTAACATCTTTCTTACCATAGTTCATTTGTCAGAGATTAAAAAAAAAAACAACAACAGTATTGGTACGTTACTATTAACTAAACTCCAGGCTTCATTTGGCTATCGCTTGCTTTTCCACTAGTACCCTTTCCTCTTCCAGGACCCAGTCCAGAGCACCGCATCGCATCTAGTTCACGCAGCTTTGCAACCTGCTTGCTTTTTCAGCGGTGCGGTGAGTGCCTTCAACAGCGCTGAACATTCTTCCACACCATCATTTTAATGGCTATACAGTATTCTGTTGGTGACTGTATCATTGCCAAGCCCTACTGTGGGATGTTTAGGTTGTTTCCAATTTTTCACTCTTCTAAACAAGGCTGGGATGAGCCCCTTGAAGTGAAATCATCTGGACTATCCTGGTTTATATCCTTATAATAAATTCCTAAGCACAACCTTGCTGGGGCACAAACGGGACACACCTTATGGAAGCCGTGGATCCTTCTTACCCAACAACTTCCCTCCTAATTCACACTCAACCATCATCACTCAGACCTTTTTTCTTTCTTCCCTTCTTTCTCTTTTTCTTTTGTGGTGCTGGAGACTGAACCCAGGACTTGTTCATGCTGGGCAATTTGTTTTCTTTCAAGTTCATGGCAGAGAGGGGTGTGGGTGCAGACAGACCCCTAAGAGGGGCTGTCTTTCAATGCCAGATCCTCCTTCTGTACCCTCAACTCTTCCGTAGCCCATGAGGTCCCCATTGGCCCTGAATGCAGTTAGCAGCTGGGGTGGGGGTTGGGTGTGGCCAGGCCATGGCCTCTGGGCTCTGGGGACACCTCCTGAGCTGGGAGTTGGGGAAGGGGTGTTGCGGCTGCCTGGGCTTTGTTCTTCTGCCAGGATCTGAGCTGGTGGGGAAGGAAGGGATGAGGAGAGGTTGTAAGGAGAGAGGGAGCCCTCCTCTCCCCCCGCCCCCATGAAAGCTGAGAGGCAGAAGGGCAGCTCCTGAGCCAGCCTGGGGGCAGCAGACAGATTGGGAGAAACGTAACCTCCTGGAGACGCATGCTCCAGTTCAAGCAGGAGGCATTAAGGATGAAATATCTCCTGAGCAACAATTCATCTCTAACTGGGAGGAGAGGGACTTGCTGACATTTAGCTGTGATCAGGGGCTGCACACGCCTGTCTCCAGAAGCCTAACAGGAGCGTGGCCGCCTGTGCCTATGTGCCTACGTGGGTGTGCACTGTGTAACTGTGAGGGACCACATGTGGTGAAGCAGTGGTTATGTGGGTGACAGGATGTGATGGGATAGGAAGGATAATGTGTGACTGTCCTGAGGCTGTGTGTACACACGTGCGACAGGACGTGTGTGGGAACCTTCCTGCAATTGTGTGAAAGTCATGTCTGGAACAGGGTAGTGGAGCCTGTGGGTGATCGTGAGTGTGTGACGGTATTGTGTGGTGCTCTACTGTGATGGTCAGAGGGACAGCATGAGACTGGATTAGCTATGAGGATAGGAGATAGGAAACTGGCCCCACCCACAAGGTAACCTTGTGGGGTGCCGCAAAGGTCCTGCCTGGGCCCTCTTCTCTCTCTCTCTCTTTCTTTTTTTCAGTGCTGGGAGTTGAACCCAGTGCATGCCAGGCAAGCACTCCACCACTGAGCTACCCCAGCTCTCTCCACTCTCTTGTACAGTCCAGCAGAGCGTTCTCCATTGTGGCACTTTTAACGTCTTTCACTGTTTTATGTCAATACTTGTTGGAGTCCCTCTCCCTGCTAGGCCATATGCACCACAGAGGTCAGGACCCCTTGTCTCAGTCCATCCTGCTCATGGTTGAAACACCAGCTCCCAACCCAGGGCCTGGGGCAGAATAGTTGCTCCATAAATATTTGTTGACTGACTGCATAAGCCTGGGGTTCCTCTGTCCTCCTGTGGGCACATATGCCATACAAGTGCAGGCCCAAGCCAGGGCATCTGTGTGCATCTGCTGGATGTGTGTGCCTGAGTCATTGTCATTGCCTGTCCCCAAACACCCTTCTCTCCTCTTTCCTAAGCCTTTATCCCTAGACAGACAACAGACAGGAATGGCCTGGAGATAGGAGGACATTTGAGGGGGAGGAGGCCAGCTCCATTTCTGTACTAAAGTGAGGCAGGGATGGTGGGAACAGTGGCACAGGGCTTGCTGGCTGGAGGGACAGTCAAAGGTCAGACACCTCCTCTCCTGCCTTATTTTTCAGGCCTGGCTGACACCCTGAAAAGTTGTCTGTGAATTGGGACGCAGGATGCAGGGACTTTGGTGGGCCCTGGCAGCATTTCTTAGAGTTGGACTCAGGAAACCCATGCCTAGACTATCTGGTCCCTAAACAAGGGCCAGCCCTTAACATACTGCTACCCCCTCCCCCGATCTGGAGTCAGACTCACAGTTCTGCTAGTGTCACCAAATGAGTCACACAGGTAGACACAGGATTCCTTCACTTTCCTGCAAGCAAGAGAGTCCTCAGCGCCACACTAGCCTACCCCTAGGCATGGCCTAGTCCCTTAGAAGGGGAGCCTGGTGGCCCTGAAATTTGAAGGCTGTGTACATGAGGGATATAAAAATGAAAAGGATCAGTTTGGGGTGGAGGAGATTTGTTCAGGAGATTGGCTGAAATGCAGAGAGAAGCTGGGAGCAGTGGCACAAACCTGTAATCGCAGTGATTTGGAAGGCTGAGACAGGAGGATCACAAGTTCAAAATCAGCCTCAGCAACTTAGCGAGGTCCTAAGCAACTTAGCAAGACCCTGTCCCTGTCTCAATCAATAAATGAGCTGGGGATATGGCTCAGTGGTTAAGTGCCCCTGGGTTTAATACCTAGTATAAAAAGAAAGAAAGAGAGGAAGAGAGAGAGAGAGAGAGAGAGAGAGAGAACAAAGCAAAGCAGAGAGAAAATGAGCTCGGAAGGTATGAAGGGGATAGGAAAGTGAAAGTGTTGATGGCTGAGCAGGGAAAAATGGCTGTGGTAAGTGTCAGGGAGAATGGGAAGAGTCTAGGTTGTCATCAGGCAAGCATCAGCTTGGCCAACCCCACTGCTTTCCTCTAAAATCTGCAACTGTCCCTGAGGCCTCTCCTGCTGGCACTTCGGGGACTGTGGTGGGAACTTGCCCAGTTGGGGAAATGTGCTCAGAGTCCTTTGAGGAAGAAGATGCTCTGCCTCAGATTAGCTGGAGGGACCTCAGGGATGTCAGACAAGAGAGGCCCAAGCTGGTGTTTGTCCTTATGTGACCTGGGCCTCAGTTTCCCCCTCTAAATGAGGAAGGAGGACTAAATACTCTTCAAGGTTTCCTCCAGCTCAGACTGCACTAATGGGACTCTGATTATTGTGGCAGAATCTGAGGACTGTTTCTCCCTTGGTGACTGCCCTGGCCTCCACATTCCTGGCAAAGGCTCGGGTGCTACATCTCAGGAGTGCCTGTCAGGCCTGGAGACCCATTCCCCTAGCCCACAGGGACTCTAACCTTTTACCCTCCCTCCAGCCCCCACCCCCATCCCTTCTGATCAGAAAAGGCAGACAGCTTGCTGTTTCCTCTGGAATCTGACCTCAGGAGCCGGCAGTCCCCTGCCTTCTCTCCTAAGGCCCTCACTGCTTCTTCCCTGGCAGGTTCTGAGCCTGGGCAGAGACTTGGCCAGTGAGCAAAGAAGTAAAAGGTATTTGCTGTGCTCCTAGCCTCAGGAAACCACAGCTTTCTGCCCCAGGCGGGTCAGATCAGGGCTCCAGGCCCAGACTAGAGACGGAGGGGCCTTGCCTGCTTTCCTCTATCACTGTCCTCCCCCAATTTTCAAAGCTGTTTGGCTCCATATATGACTGGAACCAATTGTCCCTGTCAGGGCATAGCTAGGATCATCCATTACCTATCAGGATCTTACCCCCTGCCCTCTCAGGGGACTGGCTCAGGCTTTGGCTGACCCTTGACAAGCTGAAGGGCAATAATCGTCTTTTCCTTCCTCTCTTCCCAGAGATGACTTGATGAGACTGTAGGCTCTTTAAGGATAAGAAGCAGATTTGGGGGGCTAGAGTGGTGGCCCGGCGGATACGGCGCTTGCCTGGCATGCACAAGTATGCGAGTTCAAACCCCTGCACCACGTACACAACGAAGTCTCAGAGCAATGAAAGCCATGTGAAAAACTAAATAAAAATTGATTCTCTCTGTCTTTCTCTCTCACTGTCCCCTCTTTCTTTAAAAAAAAAAAAAAGTGGATTTTGCTCATCTAATGTCTTCCAAGGTCCAGCTCAGTGCTCAGCATGTGATAGTGTTATAGTCAGCTTTCCACTGCTGTGGCTAAAAGACCCAAGAACGATTTTAGGAGGAAAGGCTTATTTGGGGGCTCATGGTTTCAGAGGCCTTAGTCCATGGAAGGCCGGCTCCATTCCTCAGGGCTCGAGGTGAGGGTGAGCATCATGGCAGAAGAGTGTGGCGGAGGGAAGCGGGTTAAGGTTTGGCTCCAAGAAGCAGAGAGAAACTCCACGCTGGATACAAAATATATACCCAAAGGTACGTGCCCAATGGCCCACCTCCTCCACCACACCCCACCTGCCTTCAGCTGCCAGCTAATCCCCACCAGGGGACTAACTCACTGATTGAGTTAACGCTCTCATGACCCAATCATTCCACCTCAACCTTCCTGGATTGTCTCACATGAACTTTTGGGGAACACCTTTCATCCAAACCATAACAGATAGTAAAAACTGGAACAAATGAATGAATGACAGGGAGAGGGGAGGATTGTGGCACAGGAGTGGAGTGAAGCAGAGGATGTGCATGTTAATGAGTATGTCTGTGGCCATAAGATCTTCTAGTGATAACCAAAGGAAGCTGCTTCTTTCCCTCCCACCCGACCTTCCCTAAGTCACTTTACAAACCATTTGCCCAGAACTGGTGTTGGGGGGGTCATGGTTAGTGAGTAGCTGTCTATCCCTAGAGCCTAGGCACTCTCATGCTCTTGTCATAGAGCCACCAAACCTACCTCCTCTGCAGAGCCCCACCAGGCATTGAGAAGAAGTCTGATCCCAAAACAGGAAAGCAGAATCTGACTCCCTTCTTCCCATTTGCCCCTGGTCCTCTGTAAGTTTTATTTGGATCTAGGGAATAATGACCTTTCATTTTGGGTTACATGATCAGATCAAGATATGTGCTTTGGGATCTGAATCTAATCCAGATGCATGTCCCAGGACATGTCTGAGTCCTTTCCCTTCCCACGCAGGGAAGGGATCGTGTGTGGCTAGAGGGGTTGACTGACCGTCGAAAATCTGGATACCTGTGCATCCCTGGGACCGTGGCCAGAGCACAGGAGTGGGGAGAGGCACCCACTCCTTATGACTCTGACATGACCACATTATCAGTGAACCTGGAGAGACACTGTCTCCCCAAATGCTTCAGACCCCACGATCTCATTGTCTATGGGAAAGACATGGGGTAGCCAGGGTCCCTCATTATAGTAAGCCTTCTACCACAGAGAAAAGGAGAACAACCCAGGAAATACATGAGCCAGAGCAAGACCATTATCATTTTTATTTGACAAAACTCTTGTCCCTTCCATCCAAACCTTTCTCTTTCCTCTATACTTCTAACATACCAGGTTTTCTTTTCTTTTTCTGTTTTTCTTTTGGTACCAGGGGTGGAACTCAGAGGTCTTTAACTAGTGAGCTACATCCCTAGCCCTTTTTGTATTTTATTTTGAGACAGGGTTGTGCTGAGTTGCTTAGGGCCTCGCTAAGTTGCTGAGGCTGGCTTTGAACTTGCAATCCTCCTGTTTCAGCCTCCTGAGTCACTGGGATTACAAGCGTGCATCACCACACCCATCCACAACAGGTTTTCTATATTGGCAAATTCCAGGAAATACTCTTTCCCAGCTTCCTTTGGGTTTGGGAGCCACAAACCAATATTCAGGGACCAACTATACAAGATCAATCTATTTTTGCTCTGCAAAAAATCCAAAAAAGATGCTGGCAGGGTCTTAGTCCCCTTGAGAGTGCAAGATACTGCCGAGATCCCCACGGCTAGCCAGGCAGATTTCTGTGACTAATGGTAGAACGGCCAGGGCTAAATAGCCATGAGTTAGATATAAACCAGAGGTCTAAAAGCCAGAGCATGTGAGCAGGCAGAAAGAGATGGCAGATTTTAAGGGGCACTGGTCTGGGAAGGCAAGGGTCCAGAATGCAAAAGCTCAAATAGGGCAATGGGAACTCATCCAGAGACAACAATGATTAAGTGAGAGGGGAGGACACTGGGGGACAAGGGATAAAAGAGGTTATTTTGACCAGGTGGAAATTGTGGGTATACTCTATGATTTCTATACAGAGAATGGAGAGCTGGAGGTGTCCTTATAATGCCAAAGTGGTGGAAATGTAGGAGTGCCTAATATTTCTTATTATAGTGATTGTGGACATTGTAGTGAGATTGATAATTGTAGTGATTATGGTAATAGCAGGAATGGGGTGATGAGTGGTCATGGTATTGTTGTAAATGAATGTTACCATGGTAAAAAAGGGAGTAAGTGCTGATGACTATTGTAGAGATACTGAAGCTCTGAATCACAGATACAATAATTTTTGTGGTGATGGTAATATTAGTGGATGATGGTAACAATAATTATGGTCACAATGAAGGTGGTTGTGATGGTGGTAGAGATATTGAATCATCCTGATGAAGGAGTTGGTGGTAGGATTGTATTGGTAAATACGGGCACTTCGTGTGATTTGGGTGTTTTTTTTTAAATTGGTATCAGGGATTAAATCCAGAGACCCTTTACCACTGAGCCACATCCTTAGCCCTTTTTTGGTTTTATTTTGAGACAGGGTCTCACTAAGTTGCTAAGGGTCTTGCTAAGTTGCTGAGGCTGGCCTTGAACTTGCGATTCTCCTGTCTCAGCCTCCCCAGTTGCTGGGATTATAGGCATGTGCCACCATGCCCAGCCCATTCTGTTCTGAATAAAGGCAAAGTGGAGATCAGAGAGCTTTCCTTTCTCTTTCTCCATCTTCCTGGGGGTCTACTTGCTTCCTGGGATAGACCTGTTACAGAGTCCAATATAGGAAGCTAAGGCATAAAGGGGTTTCTTAATAGGCTGAAGCCAAAGCACTTTGGCTGTGCCAAGCATCTGGCTAAAAATGGGATAACTCTGCCAAAAGGCCCTCCTTGCAGCAGTGGAGCAGTGGTTACTGTAGCTGTTATTCTTAACTCAGGGCTGGTCCTCAGTCCCTTAATTGGTTTTCAGCCTCTAGCAATTCCCTTAGATCTCTGCTGGCCAATCCAGTCGCTTCTAGCCAAATGTAGCTCTTCTGCACTTAAAATGCCTCTAGTCTGATTAAGATGAGTGTGTAAAAGATACTTTGGATTTTGAAGGTGCAGTATGGAAAAATATGCAAATTATCTCTGTAATCATTTTTTATATTGTTCACATGTTGAAATAATATTTTGTAAGTATGGGGTTAAGTAAAATATATTATTAAAATCAGCCTTACCTGTTCTTTCTTCTTTTTTCATGTGTTTACTAGAAGATTCTAAATACCATATACGGTTCACGTCACTCTGTACAGTGCTGCCTCTGGTTCTTTGCTTTTCCTTTCCCTATGGAAAAAAAAAGGAAAGAAAGGAAGCAGATTCCAAAATAACAATGAGTTAAGCATATATGTTTGTTCCTCTCACCCATAAAGTCTAAGCAGAAGCTGATTTGGGAGGACCACTCCAGTGTCAGGGGCCTGCTTTGTCATGAATCAACACGTGCCTTCCATCTTGAGGTCTATGATAGTTCTGCCCTAGTCCCACATATGTTTTATACCCAGTGACAAGAAAGGAGATGTACAGGGTCAGCTCTTTCTCTTCAGGGCAGAGCTCAGAAAATGCACTCAACTTCTTGCATCTCATTGGCCAGAATCTAGTTACGTGGACATATCTAGCTGCAAGGGAGACTAGGAAATGTAGTCCTAAACTGGGTGGCCGGGTTCAGCCAAGACTTGGGGATTTTAAACATGGAAGGAAGAAAGGGAGAATGAATCTTGGGAGACAATCAGCAGTCTCCATGGCACCCAAACAAAGGCTATCACCCAAAGCTCGTACCTCCTCCAGGTGGAGGAGTTAGTGCCACAGGCAGCAGGAGAGTGGAACAGAGAATCTCCAAGAAAAGACTATTCTTTTTAGAGAGATGTCGTCAGTAAAGACAGCCCCAGTTCCAGCATATTATGTTCTTTGTTCAGAAAGGCGTAGGAGAGAGGAAAGAGGACAGCAGTCTAACAAGAGGGAGAAGAAGTGCTTCTGCATGACTGAGAGGGATCATTTGATTTCTAAGCTCTTTTGCTGGGGTGTCGACAACATCCCAACATTTTGGATGTTTATATTTAAGATCTTCACTGGTCACATGGCACAGGAACAGTGGCAATGAGCATCCAGTTCCCAAGTGCTGCTTGCCTGACTGCCTTCAACCCGGGAACTTTCTCAGCTCTATCAGGTGCCCAGGGCTGGCAAGGATGTGGACCCGGGAAACACCAAGACATTCAAGACCTATATTCAAGGGAGTGGTATGACCAGGGTGTCAGAAAATAACCAAGGACAATTGTCCAAACAACCACAGAGAAGGCGATGGCCGGACCAGGCACACTGCATAGCTTTGACTTTTTTCTTTGCTCCAGGGCTTCTGAATAAAAAGATTCTCAAGAAAAGTAAGCCAGGTTGTGGTGGTGCACACCTGTACCCAGTGGCTTGGGAGACTGAGGCAGGAGGATCGCAAGGTCAAAGTCAGCCTCAGCAACTTAGTGAGGCCCTAAGCAGTTTAGTGAGAACCTGTCTCAAAAAATAAAAAGAGCTGGGGCTGGAGTGGTGGCTCAGTGGTTATGGAGCTTGCCTGGTATGCACGGGGATGCCAGTTTGAACCCCAGAACCACGTACACAACGAAGTGTCGGAGCAACGAAAGCCACATGAAAAACTAAATAAAATTGATTCTTTCTCACTGTCCCTCTCTCTTTAAAAAATAAATAAATAGGGGCTGGATCGGTGGCTCAGTGGTTACGGTGCTTGCCTGGCATGCGTAAGTACCTCAGTTCAAACCCCAGCACTACATACACAACCAAGTGTCCCAGGAATGAAAGTCATGTGAAAAACTAAATAATAAAGATTGCCCCTCTCTTTCTCTCTCTCCCTTCTTTCTTAATAAATAAATAAATAAAAATTGTAAAGGACTGAAGAAAAAGAAACAAAAAAGAAAAGTAAGCTTCGTCTCTATGAAGATGGGACTTAGATCTACCATGCTCGCCAATTTATGCCATTGCCTGGCACGGAGTAAGAATTCAAGGAACATTTGTTGAATGGATGAACGAATGGAGTCAGGTTGAGTGGGGCTGTGGGAGAGCCTATTGGGAGATTATTGGGGTCTTAAGCGTGGGGACACCATAGCTGCTCCCTCTTCTTCGTTTCTTTCTCAGTGGTCCAGTTGCTGGACCTGCAGTTCCATTGTTCCCAAGATCTCCCCCTTCACTGCTACTGAGCTGCTCTCTTAAGCTCATGGTAGACTGCTCGTAGGGAACTGGACATGCTGGGCAGAGAGACGGGGCAATGTGGGCATCTCCTAGGAGCCTGCCTCCCTCAGAGCCTACCTTCTTGGCAACTCCAGCTTTGTTCTTGGTCTGAGACTAAGCTTCCCCCATGCTGCCTCTTCTGGGCAGTGCCTTCTCTCTCAGTGAGGGTCAGGCAAGGAGACCACAATCAGCCCCAGGAGCAGGCATGACCCTATGGAGGAGCACATACTCTGGACTTCCCTGCTCCTCCCATACATCTTGATGTCAAACACATTTTATTTCCTCACGTCTGGGGACCCAGGGGCTTCCCCTTCAGGATTACTTCCTCCTCCGGTTTGTTTTCCAGCTGGAGATTCTAGGAGCCCCACGGCAGGGGGTGGCTCCTTCACTGTGGCCCAGGAGGCTTCAAAGGGCCCAGAGTGGAATGCCAGCTGGGAGACTGCTGGCCTGGGAGGAGGGGAACATTACCAGCCCAAGGTATAGGGGCTCCAGATGGGGTGCCCCACACATTTTCAAGTTGCCTACCCCTATCCCCTTAGCAGAAAGACTGTATCTATGGACAGAAGGTGACTTTAAAGGTCAGGAATGGGGGACTCCCAGCTACTCCCTCCCCCGGGGCTCAAAGGGGGTCAGGAAATGCCCCCCACCCCCATGATGGATTAGGTGCCTAAGAGCCATGGCAAGCTCATGGACGGGGACCTTCTCCCTTTTCATGGGGCTCAGATTTCACGATTTTGGGAGGGATGAGGGGGGTGAAATAATTAGTAATTTGTGATTAAGTCTTTTCATGGATATTTTGTTTCTTTGTTCTGTGATGTCGCCTGGAGCCATTTAAAAAATGACTTAATGACAAAAAAAAAAAAATAATTGCTCTTTGTAACTAATGACTGTGTCAGAACTTGGAAATCACCAAAGCCTCAGAAAGTAGAAACTGAGACTCAGACTGGGGTGGGGGTGTGGCTCTCCAAGGAACTGGATCATAAAGTGGCCTAGGATCCTTTTGCACCAGGATGGCCTCCAGCCCCCTTCTGGAGTCAGCTAGCACCCCCCATGCTTGTCCTCAGTCTGTGGGCTGCAGGCTTCAGGGACCTTAGAGACTTAGCCCCTGGGTGGCAGAGATCAGAACATCCAAGTCCAGCTACAAGGTCCCCCCATGGTGTAGCCTTGGAGTTACTCCCTCCTCTATAAACACCTCCTGGAGAGATGCCTCTCCAGCTCAGGGTAGGGGTGAGGAGGTGGTTGTGCCCTCTCTTCTCCATTTCTGCAGGCTCACGTGGAGCCCCACATTTGCCCTGGTATTCTGAATTCTTCTGGGTCTTTTTTTTTTTTTTTAAGAGAGGACAGTGGGGGAGAGAGAGAGAGAGAATCAATTTTTATTGAGTTTTTCACATGGATTTCATTCCTCTGACACTTAGTTGTGTATGTGGGTGCTGGGGTTTGAACCCACGAACTTGCACATGCTGGGCAAGTGCTGTAACCGCAGTGCTACCACTCCAGCCCCTCTTCTGGGTCTTTTAAAAAATGTTTAATTGTCAAATAAAAACTGAATATATTCAAGGTGTGCAATGTGATGATTAGATTCCTCGGGATCTTTATTGCCCTTGTCTCGTCTAGGCTGGGTGCTCCCTGGGGCAGTCAAAAAGGCCTTCTTCCCCTTCAGATGCTCCTGCGCCTCCTCCCCTTCAAGGTGAGAGGAGAGGAGACTCTGACCTGCAGCACTGTGGCTGCCCCCTGCAGAACTCTGGGTCCCCCAATGCAGTCTGCCAGGGCCTAAGCCCCAAGGATTCAGCGCAGCTCCCCGCCTCCTGCCAGCCTCTGGGGAGTGGGCCAGGAGATGGGGAATTGCTCACACAGCAGATTCCACTCCTGCTCCCTTCCCGGCCCTCGTTCAGATCTCTCCCAGGGGGAAACGCTTGAGGGGGGGGGGGCGTTAACTTGTGCCTTCTATTTGGTTTTCCTCTGGTTATTGTTTAAAATGCAGAGATTATGAGGTCAAACTCTCCCAGCCAATATTTTTCTAATGAAAAATGTAGTAAGGCACGACTGAGTAATCTAATCTATAAGTTAAGCGTTCAACACAGCAGCGATTTTCACCGACAGAACTTCAATAAATCTTGTTTTGAGAAAAATGATATGAGGCTGATGTTCTATTTTTGTCAATTTGAATGGACTCCCCTGCCCCCCAGTCCCCAGAAACACTGCATTGCACCCAGCCAATATCCTCCCATCCCCCAGAGCTGGCAGGATGAAGGGGACTAGGATGGTAAGGTGAAGGCCTGAGTTCTGATCTAGCTGTCTCCAGAGGGCCTGGGGCCAAGAGACCCATGCTTCAACCGCCCTGGTTTCTGTGGCTCTCATCCTGGACCAAGGGTCAATGAAAGGGTTGGGGTCCTGATGTCTACTTCCCTAGCCACAGGGTCAGAATGGCCCAGGCAAGCCTGTTTCACCCAGCTGTCCCAAGGCTGAGGAAGGAACAAATAACAGGCCTCATACTTTCCCTCAGCTCCCAACAAGCCATTGATAGATTTGGCTGGAAAGACCTCACCTTTCAGAATTCTTTAAGCCAGTTCCTTAAAGCTGCTGCTGCCCCTGTGGCCTGACTTGAATATGGTGGAGGAGGCGTAATGTGCTAAACCCTAGCTCCAAAAAAAAGGTACGTGTGTGTGCTTGTGTGTGTGAGCACGCGTGCACATGCATACCTGTGTGCGGGATTTGGGAAGGAAGCAGGACTCTCTTGATGGACACGTGGGGCATAAAGCTCTCATGGGTGATGGCTGCCAAGATTAAAATCCAGAAAGATATTTCAGGCCCAGAGAATCTGTGGGAGGCCCAGGAAAAAGAATATGGAAAGGCCGTTTGGAGAAACTGGAGAAGTCATAAGGCAGCCAGAAAGGATTACAGCACCTCATCAGAGAGAAATCAATTAGGAGAGGTTTCAAATGAGGAGTTTCTCCTCCCTCCTCCCAACAGCAAGCCATCGAGGGGAGAGGGAAAGGCGTTAGGGAACACTGGTGCCTAGAGTCAGGGGGTCACGCCAAGTGGAGACTTTGGTTGGCATCGTTTGGGTTTGGAAGAGGCTCAGTCTGAAACCTGCAGATGTGGAAAACCAAGACAGAGGCACCTTGACATCTCAGGGTCCAGAAGAGCTGAGGATCGAGGAAGGAGGGCTAGAGTTGGGGTTCTGCACAACATAGAACCCAAGCTCTGACTTTATCAACCTGATTTCAGGTTTCCAGGATTTTTTTTTTTTTTGTCTGAAAAATAAGAAAAATAAACCCAGTCCTACTTACCTAAGGAAAATAAGGCTGCTTTGCAGATCAGATGAGAAAATGTTTGAACAAGTGCTGCTTAGAGTACTGCTCAATGTTACTGCATTGAGCCAGGGTAGGAGATCTGGAAACAACACTCAAAGCCCCCCCCCCCCCAGTTCTCCACATCAAGTTTAATGGAGCCATGAGGCTGGGCACCATCCCTGACCTGCCTCTGGGGTCTGTGAGATTTTACTCTAAGAGGGAGTTGGTATGCTTCTGTCAATGCCCCAGTGTGCCAAGGATCTACAATATGGAGATGACCCTGGGAAAGGCTTTGGATGCATGGAGGCAAGCAGTTGAGACTGGCCAGGGGGCTATGAAGAGGTTCTGGGAGGGGAGTTCTGTTCTCATAGTGCTTGGGATGGAGCCCAGGGCCTCACACATGCTAGGCAAGTGCTCTACCACTGAGCTACACCCTCAGTGCGGAGAGGAGGAGAAGAGCAGCGGCCACTGTCTCTGCTGAATCAAGTTCAGGTACCATTTCTTCCAGGCCTTGCCAATCCTTCCTCCCAGAGCTGTCACTGCAGGGACCATACAGCGGATTCCAGAAATTCCCCAGGTGGGGAGAGGAAAAACTCGCCAGGTGAGAAGAGGTGGGTTTCTCAAACCCAATGGCAGAAGCGGCTCCAAATCTCCTTTCAACTTTTAAACCTCAACTGCCCTTCACCCCCATTCCACCACCCAAACTGTTCCCAGGACAGGTGCCAGAGCCAAGAAGAAGAGGAGAGATGGTTGGGCATGGTTAAGCTGGTCAAAGTGATGAGGAGATGTTTGAGCAGCCTCAGAAATCTTGAAAATCTATTTCCTAAGGAAAATAGGAGGTGAGAAGAGACGATGTGACAATTTCATGCTTGACCAGGGTGGGAGGATGAACCCAAGGCAAAGATTCCCCTCCAATTCCTCCGTGTCTGGGGTGGGGAATGGGTACAGCAGAGTCTAGCCTCAGAGATGTCCTAAGCTCCTGGCTGGAGCAGTAGCTGTAGTTACAGCTCTGTAGACTGTGTACTAGAAGCCTCTAAAAATTGGCAGGGTTGGGAGACTACACTGGAAGGAGAGAGGAGCTTAAGGACCTGATGGTAACTTATACCCACTAAAAACTGATTTTTAAAGAACTTTAATCACACAGGAACAAAAAGCGGAATATAGAAGCCACACATGGTGGTACATCAATATGATCCTAGCTATTTGGAAGACTAAGGCAGGAGAATCACAAGTTCAAGGCCAGCTTGGGCAACTTAGCAGGATCCTATCTCAAAATAAAAATAAGAAGGGCTGGGAATGTAGTGGTAGAGCACTCTTGGGTTCAGTCTCTAATATCACACAGACACACACACACACACACACACACAAGACTGGAATAAGACTAGCAAAATATAGTTAGTAATTATCTCTGGCTATTTCTTTATACCTGTCTAGTTTTATCATTTTTTCCATCATTAATATTTATATTTAGAATTAGGAAATTATGAAAACAATTAAGAGATGATTCTGAGACTGAGCTGATGTATAGACCCAGAGCTTTTTCAGACCCCAGCCCCACAGCCCACTCCTCAGTCCACTTGGTGATCCTTGGCTGGCCCCTTGGTGGCAGATCATGGGGAGGAGGGAGGCTGGCAGCTGGGAGTCAGCTGCGCCTGAAGACAATCCGTGTCCAATGGGGATGTGGGGGCTCCTTTCTCAGCTGGACAAGGGCCAGACTGAGGGACTGTCTGCCAAGCAGTAACCTGGGGACCGGTGTTCCTAGTTCCTCCACAATCTCTACCCGTGAAAGGAGGGTAGAGACCCCAGAGTCAACCTCTGCTCAAAGATGTCCACCCCCTATCCCAGCAACTGGCTCTGGCCTGCAGACATAGCAGAGGGGGTGAGGGTCCTCCCACCTAGTCCTGAGGTTCAGTGAGGATTTATGGAGATATATTCAGGCTCACAGTGGTCCCCTTCCCCCTCCTTCCCAGGACTCAGGCCAAGGATTTTGCACCAAGCAGCTTCCATTAATGCCAGCTGGGGGTTAGTAAAAATATGGCTAAGAAATTCTAGCCCACCTTCAACTATTCAGTCATGCTAAAGAAAAAAAACCCCACACATTTAAAAGGCTTTTTAAACTATTTATTTATGAGTGTGTGTCAAAGTTTTATTTCAATCTTACTGCAAGTGAAGAGCCCTATAAGAGGCCAATCCAAGATCACCTCTTGGGAAAGCACTTAGAAGAAAAGCGCTTAGACTGGATGTATGAAGATAATGTCTGGCTGGAGTGGTGGCTCATGGGTTACGTTGCTTGCCTGGCATGCTCGAGGATGTGGGTTTGAATCCAGCACCACGTACCCAACAAAATGTCAGAGCAACAAAAGCCACATGAAAAACTAAATAAAATTAATTTTTAAAAAAAGTGTATCAGAATGGGATGGGAGGAAGGAGGGGGACATGCTCAGATTGAATATTGGCCAAATTATATTGTCGTATTGTATGCCTGCATGAATACGTAACAGCAAATCCCATCATTATGTATAACTTCAATGCACCAACAAGAAAAAAGTTTATCAGAAAAATTGCTTTAACATTTTTATCAAAAATGATGATTTCCTCCCAGAAACAAATAATGGATTTTTCTTGGCACCAAGGCTCTGTCCCAGGCAGGTTTGGGATCCTTTTGTCTTCAGATGGAATTCTGCCTCAGCTCGTGATCCAAGGAAGAGGGTCAAGCCCAAAGCAATCAATGCTCAAATTTGGGGTTTCAGGTGTACCTAAGCCTGTGCCAAGTACCAAAAGGAGAGCAAGACAATGGAAAGAAGGTGCGAGAGGCTGAATTGTCTCCATGCAAAGGATTCTTGACAAAAGGATCTGTCTGGGCCAGTGCCTGAGAAGTTTCTAGTCTCCTGGTGTTGGAGGTGGTAAGCAAGATCGCAGAGGAAGAAGGCAGCTTCTATTTCAGAGCTGTTAATCCAAGTGTGGCGCATGGACCTCGGGCACAACGCCAGATGATTTTCGATGGTACATTGGCAAGATGTTAAATCACGCTGAATCTCACAGTGAGAAAGTTTTTTTCTTGTCAATTCTCTTTCTTTCTTTCCTTCTTTTCTTTCATTGGGACTTGGGTTCACAGGAGTAATCCTATTCCTTGGTTCGTGACACACACACTTCATTCGTTCTTCCATGGAACGCTTTATTATTACAGATTTAGTGAGTCTTCTTTAGCATTTAAGAATGATATTATAAGTATCCCATGATTTTATCACCCAAAACAAAATCTCACATCTTGACAACAACTGACAACTAAACAAAATGGTCCCCCACACTATCCCTGCCTCCAACCTGAGGCATCTGACATTCTGAATCCTATATTAATCCTTCCCTTGATTTCATTTTCATATATTTTTGCACTGATTCTTATCTTTAAATTATGTTTCAAAATTTAACTTTTTTGCCATCAGCTGTAATCTGATCTACCCAAGAGGTTAAAGGAGGAGGATCACAAGTTCAAGGCCAGCCTGGGCAACTTAGTGAGGCCCTGTCTCAAAATTCTAAATAAGGACAAGGCATGTAGCTGAGTGGTAGAGCACCCTGGTTTAATTGTTAGTACTGGGGAAGGGGGACAGGGCGGTATCAGATTTCATGTAAATTTTTTGACTTATTTTTTTCATATAACAAACATGACATTATATTATATTGCTAAGGGTCATCCACATTGTTGCATGTCACATAAGTTCCTTCATTTTGGCTACATTATAATAATTCCAATGTGTGAGGTTGCCTCAGGCTGTTGTGAAAATATTAGTTTCCACGTACTCATGATCATAGCAGCACTATTTGCAGTAGCCAAAAGCTGGAAGCAACTCAAGTGCTCAGCAAGAGATTGGTAGATGAACCAAACATGGTGAATACATACAATGGAATATTATTTAGCCTTAAAAAGAGAGGAAATTCTGCCATGTACTACAACATGAATAGCTTTTGGGAACATTCTGCTAAATGAAATGTCTGTCACCAAAGACAAATACTACATGAGTTCACTTATACCAGGTTCCCAGAATAGTCAAAATCATAAGCAGAAGTAGAATGGTGGTTGCCAGGGACCGAGGTAGCAGCAAGTTGGAGATTATCATTTCATGGGTACAGAAGGTTGATTTGGGGGAGAGAAAAAGAGTTTTGGAGCTGCATAACAGTGTGAATGTGATAAATGCCAATGAATTATACACTTAAAAACTGTTAACCTAGAGCTGGGCACACCTGTAATCTCAGCTACTTAGGAGGCTGAAGCAAGAGGATCATAAATTTAAGGCCAGCCTCAGCAACTTAGTGAGGCCCTAAGCACCTTAGTGAGATCCTGTTTCAAAATTAAAAATTTTTAAAAAGGTCTGGGGATGTAGTTCAGTGGTAAATTGTCCCTGGATTAAATCCCCAGTATTCCTCCCCACACACACAAAAGGGCTGGGGATGCGGTTCAGTGGTTAAGCACCCCTGGGTTCAATAAAGTTAACAGCCTCTGATATTCTAGATTTAGAGTGCAAGTCACAGGGGCTCAGGAAGTGCTGAATGGTCAGGGCAGTCTTTGGGTAAGAACTGGGACATGATCTTGGCCCTATAAGACAAGTAGAACTTAAGGGAAGGAAAAAAGGAAATGAGAGTTCATCCAGGTAGAGAGAATGGCATAAAGGTGAGACTCGGCAAGGTGTGTTTATGGCTGCTAAGCTTTCTTGGTGGAAGCAACGGATAGTGGTAGGAAGTAAAGAAAATAAACTTGGAAAGTCTGAAAAATCCAAGGAGAGGACTTTTAACCTAGTGAAGTCATAGGGAGCTGTTCGTGAGCTGCAAGAACTCAGATGTTGAATAGACAGCACCTGGGTTTTTTTCTTTTTTTTAAAAGAGAGGACAGTGAGAGAGAGAGTCAATTTTTATTGAGTTTTTCACATGGCTTTCGTTGCTCTGACACTTAGTTATGTACGTGGGTGCTGGGGTTTGAACCTGTGCACTTGCGCATGCCAGGCAAACGCAGTAACCACCGAGCTACCGCTCCAGCCCCAGCACCTGGATTTTGACGAAGATTTTCTCCTTGTCTGGCCTGAGATAGCCAATTAGCTCATTCATCCCTCAAATATTTGTCAAATGTACCGGACACTACCTGTGGATTCAGCAATATGAAAAAACATACTCCCATTCTGTAGTCCTTTAGCGGGTAAGCCAGACCTTGAACAAACTAATCACATCAACGTTAAATTACAAGTGTAATAAGTGCAACCAAGGCAGTGATGCTGGTGCCCTGAGTTCAACAGCAGGGGAGGCTCACCTGGCTGAGGAGGCCACGCAATGCTGTGACATCCGAGCTGACATTAGAGGGATGAGCAGAAGTTAAATGGATGAAGAGAAGAGAGGAAAGTGTTTCCCACACAGCAAGACAGAACCCAAAGCACTGTGGAGGGGTGCAGGAGTGGTAGAAAGTCCACGAAGAAGGTCTTTAGGGCTGGGGCTCAGGGAGTGCAGGAAAGAAAGGAGGCTGGGAGGTCCACAGAGGCCAGAGCACAATGGAGCCCAGCAGGTTCGAGATGGTTTGGTTCTTATCCTAAAAGAGAAGGCTCAATGGATCTGTGGATCCCGGACGTGAACAGATCAGGGTTCTAAAAGCAAGCATTCTGGTAGTTGTGAGAGGGCAGCTGATTGTGAGTGACTCCCAGAGGACACCCGGGAACTCTCCGGTTATTCGAAGCCTAAGGAGACAGTGCAGGACCCCTGGGAGGACTGCAGGGGTGCTGGAGGAGCAGCAAATGGGGAGACAGAGGGTACATTGATAAGGTGGACCAAAGGGGACTTGCATAACCGGCAGAAGAAGGCCTGGAGGGGACTCGTGAGCAGGGTCCCACAAGCGAGGCAGCCTGGAGAGGTGGTTGGAGAAGGCAGGCTCAAGTCACTAGCAGAGGCAAAAAGCTGTGGCAGTGACAGAATTTGCCCAGGAGAGGGCTCCACCTTGGGAATAGGGCTCAATCTCAACTCACATGATCTCTGAGGTCCCCAGGAGAAAACGCATACCAAGACAGGGCCTCCGGAGAAGCCCTGCCACGGCTGGAGGAAAGCGGGCCAGGGCCAGTGGCTGAAAGCAGGCTGGTTGTAGTATTGGATGAAAGATACCAGGAGGCCAGGGAGAGGGCAGAGCTGCAGTGGCCAGAGTTTGTGAGCACAGAGAAGCCTGTGGGTGATTAGCAAGCTGGGAGACCCTGGAAGGCACAGCTAGCCTGTCTTCAGGTGACACTGCCATGCCTGAGCCTGCTTTCTCCTCTTGTGACTTGAGAAGCGAAAGTCTAGCAGAGGGGAGAGAAGCAGGCTGGACTCTGACCAGGATGGTGGGTGTAGAGCTGACCTGGAAGCTAGAACTGCCCCCTTTCCCCACACCAGCTCCCTTTTCTGCCTAAACCTCCCTGGGCTACAGAGAATCAGGGAGACTGAGCAGAAAACATTTCTCTAAAAGAAACCAGGCTGTAGGGAAACGGGGAGAAAAGGAAACCTGAACAGGAACCCACAGTGTTTTCCTCCCCGCCTCCCCTGTTCTCGCTACTGAACTCAAGGACATTCTACTACTGAGCTAGTTCCCCAGTGGTTTTTTTGTTTTTGTTTTTGTTTTGTTTGTTTCTTTGTTTGAGAGAAGGACAGTGAGAGACAGAGACAGAGAGAATCAATTTTATTTAGTTTTTCACGTGGCTTTCGTTGCTCTGACACTTCACTTCATTGCGTACGTGGTGCTGGGGTTCAAACTCATGCCCCTGTGCATGCCAAGCAAGTGCTGTAACTGCCGAGCCTCTGCTCCAGCTCCTCCCCATCCAGACCTTTTTATTTTACTTAGAGACAGAGTCTCGCCAGGTTGCCCAGGTTGGCCTCAATTTTGTGAGCATCTTATTTGAGTCTCTTAACAGCTGGGATTATAGGTGAGCACCACTGCCCCGGGCACTTTTTTACACCTTTGTTTTTGTGTTTTACTTGCTGTAGTGGGAATAGAACCCAAGCATGCTGTAGCAATGAACTACACCCCCAACATTTTTATTTATTTATTACAAGACCTTACTAAATTGCCAAGAATTTATGATCCTCCTGCCTCAGCCTCCCAAGTAGCTGGGATTACAGGCATGTGTCACCACACCCAGGTTTTCAATATTTTTAAGGGTGTGGAAAATAAGGTGGGTTTGGGGAACCCAATGCTTGTGTGCACATGCATTTGGGCACACATACATGTACACTCATTGGAGACACACACACTCATGCATGCTCCCACACACATTCACCATGCATGAGTATACACACAGCACTTATTCACACACCTATGCTCTCATTATGTGCAAATACTCATACACTTGCCCACACACCCTCATCCACACCCAACACCTGTTCCCTCCTAATTCTCTCCTCTCCCCGGCACACCCAGCCCAGGAGAGTCCCAGGCAGCTATTCCCAATGATCCTGGATCTCCACTCACATGTCATGAGTACCCACTAGCAGAGGTGAGCGACTCCATAGTGTGCTGTGTGTATGGGTGTCCTTGTAAGTAAGAGACACAATTTTTTTTTAAGAGAGGGGGACAGTGAGAGAGAGAGAGAGAGAGAGAGAGAGAGAGAATCAATTTTATTTAGTTCTTCATGCGGCCTTCCTTGCTCCAAGACTTCATTGTGTACATGGTGCTGGGGTTTGAACCCGTGAACTTGCGCATGCCAGGCAAGCATCATAACCGCTAAGCCACCGCTCCAGCCCAAGAGACACAATTCTGAGGGATCATGTGCATGTGTGGATAGGGACAGGAGACATCCCAAGATGTGACTTGTGTCTCTAAGGGGTTAAATGTAGCAATGTACGGTTTTATTCATTCAGTCATTTGCTCAACAAAGTTGTCCAAGTTGTTGAGGAGCCGCGAGGGTCCACGCTTTGTGCTTGGTTTGAACAGTGAGCCACAGGTCTAGAGTGCTGGACAATGGTTGGAGCACTTTCCTGGAATGCTCAAGGACCGAGGTTCGAACCTCAGAGCCACATATACAACTAAGTGTCAAAGAAATAGAGCCCAGATGAAAACATAAATATAAAATTGATTCTCTCTCTAAAAAAAAAATAAAACAGCGAGCCACACAGGCACTACTCCTGCCCATGATCTAATGGGCTCCAGAAAAGATGAGCCCACAGCTGGTAAACGCTGCACTGGGGGTGTGCTCTGCATGCCATGGGAGCTGGGAGCAAGCCAAGTGACCAGCGACTTTCCAGAGAATGGGACATGTACCTTAGCAAGCGAAGTAAGGACACTGGTCTGGGGAGCATGGCAGCAGGCAGGAACGTGTTTGAATGAGTGTGGATTGGGAGGTGTGGAGTGCAATATGTGTATGTATATATGGCCATGAGTGTGCACGGGAAGGGATGAGGTGTGTACATTATCAGAATTATCAGAGCAAACCGGCTCTTTATTACGTGTATAATTTCCCTATGTCCCATTGGGTCCTTCCGTGCAGGGGGAGCTGGAGTGGAACTAAACCAAATAGGGGATTTAGCACTTGGAAGGGCTGTGGCAGAGCTTAAAGTGCTGCTGACGGATGGTGATGGCAGGCAGGAAGGGGAGGGGTGTAGCAGTGATGGCAATAACAAGTGGAGGAGGGGATGTTGTTTGGGCTGGGGACAGGGACCAGTGCCTGGATCCCACCTTCAGGGTGCTCTGGGGACAAATGCAGGAACTGATAGTTCCCTGCAGTAACCTGGGGGTGTCCCACCTTCAGGGTGCTCTGGGGACAAATGCAGGAACTGATAGTTCCCTGCAGTAACCTGGGGGTGGGGGGCAAGGACTCAGTGGAGCCCAGCTGGGTCCTGCCTGGGACAGGAGGTTTCAGCCTGAGCACCTGGCTGCATAGCCTCTCCTCTTTCAGGAGTATTTCCTGTATCTCCCATGTGGAAAATAACGTGGGAGTTGAGTGGAGAGAAATCATCTCAACATGGGATTCAAATCTCACCTTTGCAGAAGGACCTTGAGCAAGTTAATTCTCAAAGTGGTATCAGAATTGGGGTAATAATATTTACCCTGCATACGTGAATGGTTGGGTTGATGATCAGTGATAACATAAAAACGGTCACCTAGTAAGCCCTCTGAATGTGGGCTTTTTAAAAAAATTTAGATTTAGTGAAAGATTCATTGGGGAAAAAAATACCACTGTCTTTCTGCTTCACTTAAACTCCTCATTTTCACTCTGCATTCCTAAAATTATAAAGGGAATAATGGTGATAACTTGAAACTAAGGGTGCAGTAGAGACAGACAACTTGGGCAACAACTTAACATTAGGCATCCAATGTTCCAAGCAGAATGGGGAATTGGAGACGGATTTCTTCTTCCACCCTGGAATTGGAAGCAAGCTACCTATTTCAATGATAGATAAGTCGTGCAACAAGAAGCCTATCTTACTTTGTGCCTTAATTGTATCCAATATAAATAATTCAAGGAATCTATGAGGTGACACAAAATCGTTCTCACATGAAACAGAGTCTCTCCTGCACTACCTTCAGTTCTAGAATGATGACTTTTTATTAAAGATGCTGGATCTGTCAGTAGATCCACATCATCCATCTGCCAATTGATCTACACCTCTCCTACCATTTAAGATTCAAACCCGACCCTGCTCCCTACCTAGGGACAGCCCCTTCGGCATGCTCTAAGACTGGAGGAATGTTTCTGAATAACAGCGTCCATTTCTCTGGCTGCCCATCCAAACATGTTTCTATCTCCAGTTGTTTTTTTTTTTTTTTCTTCCTTCGTTCACTTCATTTTTTTCTGCTTAGCCAAATAATTCATGGTCTAGGGAGTGGAAAATGTGTAAAGAAGGAGAAAGAAAACCTCTAGTCCTACCACTCAGAAGCACTTATAAAAATTGCTTCCCAGCTAAGAATTTCAAGTTCAAGGCCAGCCCAGGCAACTTAGCGAAAGCCTGTATCAAAATAAAAAAACAGAACCAAGCACGGTGGCACATGGCACACACTGGTAATCCCAGAGGCTCGGGAGATTGAGGCAGGAAGTTCACATGTTCAAAATCAGCCTCAGCAACTTAGTGAGGCCCCTAAGCAACTTAGCAAGACCTTGTCTTAAAATAAAAGGGAAAAAAAAGTGCTAAGGACGTGACTCAGTGGTTAAGTGCCCTTGGGTTCAATCCCTGGTGCATAAATAAATAAATAAATAAGGCTGCAGATGTAGCTCGGTGGTCGAGTGCATCTGGATTCCCCAGTACTGCTAATTAATAAATAATTAAATTGCTAATATTTCTTGAGTACTACTATTCTAAGGGCTTTGGATGCTTTATTTCATTTCAGCCTCACAAGAACTCTGTGAAACAGGTACTGGCATTACCAACCACTCACTGAAACAGCAAAGCTTAGAAGTTCATTTGCCCAAGGTCACACAGCTAGTAAGTGGTACAGGAATGAGGCAAACTTAGGCAAAGGACATGTGCCTTCTGCTCTTTTAGTTATTCTCTTTTCTGAGGACTTCCCTGAGGGCCTCCTGCAGGCACACATTGTCTTAGTTGAGTGTGACCTCTATCCTTCACTGTATTCATATTTTATTACTCATCTCTTCTGTCCCCAGCATAGTGCTAGGCCCTGCTGGAAGCAGGAGGCTGGTGCAGAGAAGTGCCTTCCAGGGTCCAGCTTCCAGCAGCCCTGCAGGCAAGTGCCAGGGATACAGCAGTGCAGAAGCAGCAGCAACAGATGTCCCCAGCAGCGGCTTGGGGAGGAGCCCATCTCCCCGAGGACTATGCCCTCAGCTGAGACCTCTCCTCATGCCTACTTCTGCTCACCGCCATCACTGCACCCTGGCTTCTCCTAGAGCATCATTGCCCTGTCGCCCAAAGAATCATTGCTGCAGCCGAGATGCCAATCCTGTAGTTGCTAAGTGAATCACCCAAACACATTCCATTATGTCCCTGTCCTGTTCAAAGCTAAAGCGCCAGTTAAATACCAACTTCTCCGCAGGCACTCAGGGAGGATCTTGCTGAACTAATCTCAAATCTATCTTTGCAGCCTTCTTTCTGCTGTTCACCTTCACGCAATGAAAACTGGAAACCCCCCTCTTCTCCACAGTTCTTCACTCCTCTGTGAAGGTCTCCAGTCCTGCAGTGAAGGACTCCTCCTACCAAATCTCTCCTGATTCCCCTGCTCCCCTGATTCCTCCTGACCACCAGGTGTACCACTTCCTATCAGCTCCACGGGACTTCTTACTCCCTCTGGGGCCTCAGGTCTTAGGCTGATTTTCTTCAATTGGAGCAGAACTTACATACAGCCAGATGCAATAATCTTAAGTGATTTTTTTTTCAATACTGGGGAACCCAGAGGAGTTCTGTCACTAAGCCACATTCCCAACCCCTTTTATTTTTCATTTTGAGATAGGGTCTTGCTAAATTGCCCATTCTCATCTTGAATTTGCGATCCTCCTGCTTTGGCCTCTCACGACACTAGGCTTATAGGCCTGTGGCACTATGCCTGGCTTACATGAATTTTAAACGGATTTTTACATGCATATATATGCATATACATACATTGTCACCTATAACCAGATGAAAACATACATCTAGTATCCTATATTTTTAGCATTTCCCCAATATCTCCTATTCTATCATATATCATCATGGATTAATTAAAGCATCATAAATATATGCATCATATATATATGTATCATAAATGCATTTATTGCATTTTATTTAGTTTTTCATCTGGTTTTCATTGCTCTGACACTTGGTTGCATGCGTGGTGCTGGGGTTTGAACCCACATCTGTGTACATGCCAGGCAAGCACCTTAACTGCTGAGCCACCGCTCCAGCCCCAGCCCTTTTTCTTTTGAGACAGGGCCTTGCTAAGTTGCTGAGGCTGTCCTCAAACTTGAGATCCTCCTGCCTCAGTCTCCCAAGTTGATTGGACATATGTTGATGCATCATAAATATATATAAATATATAAATATAAATGCATCATAAATTTATACTCTTTTGTGTCCAACTTATTACATGCAACATTGCATCTGTGAGATTTACCTATATTGTTGCATTTTTTCAGT
>PVKS010005628.1:56263-83934 GCA_004027875.1 Aplodontia rufa | reverse complement strand
TATTTTTTCTTTTTTTTTTTAAAGAGAGAGAGAGAAAGAGAATCTATTTTATTTATTTTTTCATCTGGCCTTTGTTTCTCAAACACTCAGCTGTGTATGTGGTGCTGGGTTTGAACCTGGGTCCTTGCACATGGCCAGGCAAGTGCTCCAACCCCTGATATTTATTTATCTATTTATTTTTTAAAGAGAGAAAGACAGTGAGAGAGAGAAAGAGAGAATCAATTATATTTAGTTTTTCATGTGGCTTTCATTGCTCTGACATTTTGTGTTGTATGTGGTGCTAGAGTTCGAAACAGTGTCCTTGTGCATGCCAATCAAGCACTGTAATGGCTGAGTCACCACTCCACCCTGATATTTAATTTTCAGAAATTTTCTTAGATACATTGTGAGATTATATACGTAGTTCAAATTTGTCATTTAAAGATATTCCTTGTATATTTAGGTCCATAATTCACTTGGAATTGATTTTTTTGGGGGGGTACCAGAGTGAACGAAAGGGCGCTTAACCACTGAGGAACCTCCCAGCCCTTTTTATAGTTTATTTTGAGACAGGGTCTAAGTTGCTGAGGGCCTCACTAAGCTGCTGAGGATGGCCTTCAACTTATGACCCTCCTCCTTAGCCTCCTGAGCCACTGCAATCACAGGTGTGCACCACTACACCCAGTTGAGCATAGGTTTTGATGTCCATTTGATTAATCTCATTAACTTTCTGGTCTAATTTTCTGTGTCCTTACAGATTTTTTAAAACCTGCTTGAGCAATGTTTCTGAGAGACACATTAACATTTTCTACTTTGGTGGTAAATATTGAAAAAAATTTCTGCTTTGGTGTTAATTATATAGTCAACATATAAACTTTTTCTTTTTCCTTTTTAAATTTTTTATTAAGGAGTTGAGTTAGTATACAATCATAAATGCAATAAAGTAACAATATGATATGCATATGTTCTTTTTTTTTTTTTTTAAAGAGAGAGGGACAGTGAGAGAGACAGAGAAAGAGAGAAACAACTTTATTTCGTTTTTCACATGGCCTTGGTTACTCCAACACTTTGTTGTGTACGTGGTGCTGGGGTTTGAACCCGGGTCCTTGTGCTTGCCAGGCAAGCACCGAAACCGCTGAGCCACTGCTCCAGCCCATGCATATGTTCTTAAACCATAATTTTCCCCATATCACCCACACTCCAGTCTCTTGATTCTTTTATATTTTGCCCCTTTTCCAGAATGAAATGATTATGTATTATTTGGATTCTCAAGGGGGTAAAGAGTATGCTACATTGTTGATTGTTTCCCAATGTTCCCCCCATTCCCCTCTTCCCTCCACCTGTACTCCCCACCCCTGCAACATACCTATGGTTGCCTTAGATTGTGTTGCTACACCTTTGCTGGGTCTAATACACGAGTTTGACTACCTTTCATTCAAGCCTAGGTTTAGCTCCAGCCTCCACAAATGAGTGAAAATATCTGACCCTTTACTCTCTGTGTTTGGCTAACTTTGCTCAGCATGATTTCTTCTTAAACTTTTTCTTATAAGTCTGACAACTAGTTCTTTATGTTTTGAAGGTGTTTAATTTTATAATGTTTTTGGAATTGTTTCATCTTTCTGGTGAATTCTTTCTTATTTTACTATTAAATTTAGTGATGATCCTTAAATCTAGTGATGATCTAATTAAGTTATATTAGTCTTTTATTAATATTTACTTAGAATAGTTTTTTTCCCTCTTATCTCTTTTTTATGTGTTTATCTTGTAAACATTATATAGATCAACACTCTTTTTTTAGTCCAATCTGACACTTTTTATTCATATTTTAAGTAAAAGATGATACTCAATGAAATTTTTTTGGTATTACTAATAGAGTTGAGTTTAAAGTACAAATTCAGGGCTGGAGCAGTGGCTGAACGGTGGTGGCTCAGCGGTTACGGCACTTGCCTGGCATGTGCAAGGATGAAAGTTTGAACACCAGCACCACGTACACAGTGAAGTGTTGGAGCAAGGAAAGTCACATGAAAAACTAAATAAAAATTGATTCTCTAAAAATAAATAAAGTGCAAATTCAGTAATGTTGATATTGATTAAAAGTGATTAAAGGGCTGGAGCAGTGGCTTGAGGTTACGGTGCTTCTCTGGCATGCGCAAGTATGTGAGTTCAAACCCCAGCACCACGTACACAACAAAGTCTCAAAGCAACAAAAGGCACATGAAAAACTAAGTAAAAATTCTTTCTCTCTTTCTCTCTCTCACTGCCTCTCTCTTTAAAAAAAAAAAAAAAAGGTGATTTAACGGGGCTGGAGTGGTAGCTCAGCAGTTAGGGTACTTGCTCAGCATACGTGAGTATGCAAGTTCAAACCCCAGCACTGTATACACAAGAAAGTCTCGGAGCAACTAAAACTACATGAAAAACTAAATAAAATTGATTCTCTTTCTCTCATACTGTCCCTCTCTCTTTTTTAAACAAAAGTGATTAAAGGAATTTAAAAAATGAATGAAGGGGATGGAGCAGTGGCTCTATGGGTACGGGTAACCTGGCATGAGCAAGTACACGGGTTCAAACTCCAGCATCCATGTATACAACTAAGTGTCAGAGCAATGAAAGCCATGTGAAAAACTCAATAAAAGTACCCCTCTCTCTCACACGCACACATTGTACTTCTTTCTTAAAAAAAAAAAAAGTGAATGAAGGGATTAGTCAGAGAAAAGTGAATTTGGAGATATACTATTATCATTACTGATAGTAGTTAACAGCAATTGAGTTCACACTATGAGATGAAACAGTTGAAAGCACTTTAAAAGTATTATCCCATGGGGCTGGAGTGGTGGCTCAGCGGTTTCTGTGCTTGCCTGGCAAGCGCGAAGACCTGGGTTCAAACCCCAGCAACACGTACACAACTAAGTGTTGGAGCAACTAAAGCCATGTGAAAAACTAAATAAAGTTGTTTCTCTCTTTCTCTGTCTCTCTCACTGTCCCTCTCTCTTTAAAAAAAAAAAAAAAAGTATTATCCCGTTTTGGAGATGACAAAACAAAAGCACAGGTTGAGCAACTGTCTCAATATTTCATTGCCATGTAAACGTCAGGTAGGATTTGATCCTGGTACACTATGGCTCAAAAGTTCATCAAACTGGGAAAAGTTTATATTGTTTCTTCCCCTTAGCACTGAGGATTGAACCCAGGGGCACTCTACCACTGAATATATCACTAGCCATTTTAATTTTTAAAATGTTTTAAAGAGAGAGAGAGTGGTAGTGAGAGAGAATCAATTTTATTTAGTTTTTCATTTGGTTTTTGTTGCTCTGACAATTGTGTATGTGGTGCTGGGGTTTGAACCTGGGACCTTGCACATGCCAGGCAAGCACTGTAACTGATAAGCCATCACTCCAGCCCTAATTTTTTTCTTTTTTTTAATTTATAATATTTTTATTTTGAGAAAGGGTCATGCTAAGTTGCTCAGGCTAGTCTTGAACTTGTGGCCTCCTGCCTCAGTCTCCCAAGTCACTGGGATTACAGGTGTGTGCTCCTATACATGGCTTGGGAAAAGATTTTTTAAAGACTGGAATAGGAGGGCTGGAGACATATATCAGGGGTAGAGAACTTGCCCAACATATTTGAGGCCCTGGGTTCAATCCTCCATTAAAAAAAAAATCTAGAAGAGGATTATGAAACAGAGAAGGAATAGGACTCAGAGAATAGATACACGAGTTATAAAAAAAGGAGAGGACAAAGTATGAGAGGAGAGTTAAGAATACAAAGGTAGGAAAACATCCTAGAAAGCTCCAAGATTCTGTTAAGCCCTAGAATATCTGAGAACATAGCCACAAAGAAGAGTGCAGAGGTAACTATTTATGTGAATCACACTGACCTGTCACCAGCAAAGTTTTGATTGTTTTCAAAGGCTGGGGATGGACCTAGGGCCTTGTACCTGCTAGACAAATGCTCCGCATGAGTCATATTCCCAGCTGGCCTGCAAAGGTTTTTGCCGTCCTATTTTCTCTTCACTCACCTGAGCACAAGCCATTTGTGAACTCTCTCTTCATCATCCATGGTTCTTTTCCTTGTTCCAACAATAATATCACACTTGGCTTAGAAAAGCAAAGACCTGCATATGTGAAAAGAAATAGTACTTGATCATGCTGTGCATAGCCCAAAACTCAGATCGATCCTTGGACCATCAGGAAAGATAGAGCTTATAGAAAGTCAAAGAAAATATGTAAAGGACACATATCAGAAGGACAGGGAAGATAAAGCTTCAGGCATAGGTCAATAACAGACCTGACCAATGCCAATGTCACAAACATTACAACATTTTTTTTTGACATAGGCAACACTCAGCCAAACTTTGTAGTTGCTATCTAAGGGGGTGGTAGCCCCCTTAGGAGTAGAAGAACACATCTGCAAGGGGAAGATATCCTTACCCAGTGACACCAAGATCCTATAGTTCTCCAACATCACATTACTGTACAAGTGCCTCTGAGAGGAATCCAGACAATTCCACTCTTCTTGGGAGAAGTCTACAGCCACATCTCTGAAGGTCACTAATTCCTGAAAGGAAATAAATTAATTAAACTTCTCCCTTACCATACTAACCTCATCTACTCTGACCCAGGCATATTGTTTTCTCCCTTACGTTACATCCTTAAATAGGTCAACCATGTTCCCACTGAGGGCTTGATGTAATTCTCAGTTTATTCTGTATGAAAGAGCAATGCTGGTCAGGTGTGATAGTGCACATCTGTAATCCTAGCTACTCAAGAGGCTGAGGCAGGAGAATTACAAGTCTGAGGCCAGACAAAGCAACTTAACAAAATAAAAAATAAGAGGCAGGGATGTAGTTTGTTGGTGAGCACCCCTGGTTTAATCCCCAATTTCTCTCTCTCTCTCTCTCACACACACACAGAAACACACACACACACACACACACACACATACACACACACACACACATACACACAAATACATGCACACAGAGCAAAGCTCCCACACCGATTCCCTGTTGTCATAACTCTGCTTTATTTTTCTCCACAGTACTTATTTTGTTATTTATTATCTGTCCTCTTTCCCCCACTAAATGTCACCTCCATGAAGGCATAGTGTTTTTGCTTTGGGCACTGCTAAAAACACAGTCACAAGACAGTATCTGGTCCACATAAGGTATTCAGATACTTAATGAATACACTGAATTAATGAATGAATCATTAGAAAATCTGAAGAAACTCTAAAGGGATAAAGAGTGACATCAGGAATAACTTGGTATATTTATGAAAACTATGTTAGATTAAGAACAGAAAATCAACAATTCCATTAAAGTTAAAATATTTCGGGGGCTGGAGTGGTGGCTCAGCGGTTATGATGCTTGCCTAGCATGCATGAAGATGCAGGTTTGAAACCCCAGCACCACATATATAACTAAGTGCTGGAGCAACACAAACCACATGGAACACTAAATAAAATTGTTTCTCTCTCCTCCACAGTCCCTCTCTCTTAAAAAATTCAAATATTGGGCTGGAGCAGTGGCTCAGTGG
Source organism: Aplodontia rufa (assembly GCA_004027875.1). Classification (NCBI taxonomy): domain Eukaryota; kingdom Metazoa; phylum Chordata; class Mammalia; order Rodentia; family Aplodontiidae; genus Aplodontia; species Aplodontia rufa. The sequence goes on along the minus strand of PVKS010005628.1, from coordinate 78,424 downwards.
TTTCGGCGCTTGCTTAGCAAGCACGAGGACCTGTGTTCAAACCCCAGCACCACATACACAGCTAAGGGTTGGAGCAACAAAGGCCATGTGAAAAACTAAATAAAGTTGTTTCTCTCTTTCTTTGTCTCTCTCACTGTCCCTCTCTCAAAAAAAAAAAAAACCCAAAATAAACAAAAAATTCAAATATTTTAATCCAGAGTTTTTGAACTTTTATATAAACAGGTGTTCCACTCATAATTTTCTGTCTATGGAGCTTGGCAAAGTGTTTTTTTTTTTTTTGGTCAGCCCTGTTTCGCAAAGTTTGTAAAAACTTGGAGCTTCTGGGCATGGCAGTCATGGCGCTTATCTGGCATGCGCAAGTACACAAGTTCAAACTCCAGCACCATGTACACAACGAAGTCTTGGAGTAACGAAGGCCACATGAAAAACTAAATAAAAATTGTCTCTTTTTCTCACTGTCCCTCTCCTTTAAAAAAAAAACTTGGAGCTTTAATGTTATTTGGTTGGATTCCAGTTTTTTTTTTAAGGGAGAAAAAGAGTCGATTGTATTTATTTTTGCATCTGATTTTTGTTTTTCCAACACTTAGTTGTGTATGTGGTGCTGGTGTTGGAACCTGGGTCCTCATGAATGCCAGGCAAGTGTTCTACCACTGAGCCACCTCTCAGCCTTCTAGGTTTCTTCAATGTGACTACTTGCTGATGAAACTAACATATGTTTGTACATATACATATATATATTTTTTTTTTAAAGAGAGGAGGACAGTAAGAGAGAGAGAGAAAAGAGAGAGAATCAATTTTATTGAGTTTTTCACATGGCTTTCGTTGCTCTGACACTTAGTTGCGTACATGTGTGCTGGGGTTCGAACCTGTGTACTCATGCATGCAGGGCAAGTGCCGTAACTGCCAAGCCACCACTCCAGCCCCTGTTTGTATATTTTTAATTAAATTATAATATGTGATTCTGTCAAGGCAATAAAAAGATATGACTTCTAAAAAATATCTGATACAACTTTATCTCCATTAAAGATACTGTCTCCATAGAAACAAAAAATCTCCAAGAATTTCTCAACTCATTAACATTTCTCTTTCTTAACTACATGGAGTGTGATGTGAATAGCTCCTGCTCTACAACTGCTACAGTTTGGCTGATATGGTATATATGCTTACCAAAATCTTCTCCTTAGCTTATATACATATATACAATAAATGTACACATATTTATATGACATTTTCCACTGATTTTTTAAGTTAATCTATATAGTCAACAAAAATAAAAACTGTCAATATAAGGAGTTTAGAACCCCAAACAAACGATAATAATGTAATTAGCCCTGGGTTCCACATCTGCATATTCAACTGAGATCAAAATATTTGGAGGGAAAAGTGTCTGTACTGAACATATACAATTTTTTTCTTGTCATTTTCCCGAAAACAATGCAGTATAGCAACTGTTTACATAACATTTACCCTGTATTAAGTATTACAAGTATCCAGAGATGATTTAGAGTATACAGGAGGATTTGCATAGGTTATACGGAAATACTACACTATTTTGTGACAGAGACTTGAGCTTCCTTGGGTTTTGGTATTGGCTGGGATCTTGGAACCAATACCCTAGGTTTTTGTTTTTTGTTTTTTAAGAGAGAGGGATAGTGAGAGAGAGAAAGAGAGAATGAATTTTATTTAGTTTTTCATGTGGCTTTCAATGCTTGATACTTCACTGTGTACATGGTGCTGGGCTTCAAACCTGTGTCCTCACACATGCCAGACAAGAGCCATAACTACTGAGCCACTGCTCCAGCCCACATTAGGAATTCTAAAGGATAGCTACACTTTAAAATTCGTTCATAATTATCAATCAAACCAGCCTGAAGCAAAAAATAGTTCTCTTCATCTTTTTGCCCTTAGTGGACTACTTCCCTGATGCTCTGTCATCTGGTGATTCTTATTTCTCACATTCCTTATACCACAGTATTTGAAGGTGATGCAGGTGACCTCTCTGCTTCTCACATTGTTTCCAGACTATTTCCCCCTTCCTCCTTTTTATTTTTTAATTTTTATTTTTAAAGAGAAAGGGACAGTGAGAAAGAGAGAAAGAGAGAGTCAATTTTATTTAGTTTTTCATGTGGCTTTCGTTTCTCCAACACTTGTGTACATGGTGCACTGGGGTTTGAACCCTTGTCCTTGCACATGCCAGGCAAGCGCTGTAACACCAAACCACCGCTCCAGCCCCTTCCTCCTTTTTAAAACACAGTTTTAAATCTTGTGAAATCAGACCATGTCAATCACTGTTCTCATTTTAGTTATCTAACTATACCTGGTAGATATCAATTCCTTCTCATTCCTGGATCATTTCAGCACTGTCATTCTCCAGTGCTATTACTATCATAATATCTGGCCATTCAAAATCCATATAAGTAATACTCCCAACAGCTTGGTCCATCAGTCTCTTCTGCTATAACAAACTTGTCCTCCACACTTCCATGGTCACTCACTTCCACGATCATGACCCAGACCTTATTATTACCAATCAATACCCATAATACTCCATAATTTCCATTGCCCTACTCTGACTTATAGTTCCTATATTTTAATTTTTGCCTTTGAACATCCAATCAGGATAACTCTTTGATCCCATTAGAACCTATCATTCACTGATCTTACCATATTTTTACTATTCTTCATCCCCACATAACCTCACTTCATAAAACAATTTGTTATCCTAGCATATGCACTCAATTTGCCTTCCTTTGTCGCAACTGCACTCATTTGGTTAAACCATAGCCATCTCTCTACTTATTCTGTGCCTATATCCTGCAGAGCGGAACTTCACTGGAGAAAATCACGCCAACTATGATAATTAGTCTCACTTTATATTCATAATCACTAATCTCAAGTGAGCCAAAATGCTCTTTTTGTTTTTTTTGTACCAGGGATTGAAGCCCGGGGTGCTTGGCCATTGAGGCACATCTGCAGACCATTTTGTATTTTTTTTGAGACAGGGTCTCACTAAGTTGCTTAGGACACCACTAAGTTGCTGAGTCTGACTTTGAACTTTAAATCCTCCAGCTTTAGCCTCCCAAGCTGCTGGGATTACAGGTGTGTGCCACCCTCAAATGCTGGCTTAGATGATGCATTTCCCTAACATTTGAGCCCCCACTCTTTAAATGACCATTTGATGCTCTCCACTTAATTCCTCTTCCCCATCTTCACTATCATATGATGATCTAGTGCTCTGAAAAAACAAAAAAATGCTTAAAGAAAATTTCCAAACTCCTACACCTATATCTTCAACCATACCTGTATACTCTAACTTACCCCTATTACTATAAATGAAAACTCACTTTCCTAGCAAAGGCCAGCCTCTCAGCTCCTTTCACCTACTCAAGTACATTTTCCCAGCAATTCCCTCCCTCCCTCATCTTCAAAATTTCCCTTTCTACTGAAGTGTTAACAGCAGCCTCCAAAGCATACCCAATGTGTGAGTTAGCTTTCTGCCACTAAGACAAAGCACCTGAGATAATCAACTTATAAGGAGGAAAGGTTTATTTCAGCTTGTGGTTTCAGAGTTTTTGGTCCATGGTCACTTGGACCTATTGTTTTGGAACCTGTGATTGCACAGTACATTATAGTGGGAGTATATGGCAGAGAAGCTGCTCACCTCATGGCAGTCAGAGCGTCAGGAAGGGGCCAGGGTCTCAATATCCCCTTCAAGGGCACACCAGCAATCACCTATGATTTTCTACCACCTCCATTAGTGCCACAGACTAGGGACCAAGTCTTCAACATATGGGCCTTTGGGGAACATTCAAGATCCAAACTATAGCACCAACCATTCTGAAAACTAGTCAACTACATTTTTTTCTTTTAGTTACCATCCATTTCTCTCTTACCCTTACAATAATTTGAAAAAGTTGTTTATGCTCTTTATTATTTACATTCACCTCCCCACTCCCATGAAGAATGATATCGTGACTTATGTGTTAAAAGAATAGAACAAAAGAGGGCAAGAATGGAAGTAGAAATTCAAGTTAGGAGACTACAGTAATAATCCAAGTGAGAGATGATTCAGAACAGAATGGAAACTCTGGTGACAGGAAAAAGTAGTCTGATTCTAGATACATTTTGAAGGTAGAACAAACTCCTTGATGAAAGATTTTTAGCTTGTGGTAGAGATGTATATGAGTTTTCTAGTTGATTTCCCTGTTTCTATCCTTGTCACATTCAGTTTGTTTTCAACAACAACCAGAGTGATCACACTATAATTAGAATCAGATCATGTAACTCAGGCTCCCAAACTTCTATTGGCTCATTTCATTCAGTTTGAGAAATGTTTGCATTTGAGATATTATAAAATCAAATGAAGACATTGAATAAATACTGAGATATAAAAGTAAAGTTCAGGGCTGGAGCTGTGGCTTGGTGGTTAAGGCACTTGCTTGGCACGCCCAAGTACACGGGTTCAAACCCCAGCACTACGTACACAACTAAGTGTTATGGCAACGGAGGCAACATGAAAAACTAAATAAAATTGATTCTGTCTGTCTCTCTCACTGTCTTTCTCTCTTTAAAAAAAAAAAAAAGAAAAGTCAAGTTCATGAGAGAGAGGTCTAAACTATATATAATTTTTTAGTTGTTGGCATAACAGATGGTATTTTAAGCCATGAGACAGGATGAGATCACCAAAGTTAGTTTAGAGGATGGAAAAGGACCAGAATTAATCCCTGTGTTATCCAAAGTTGATGTGTGTAATAAAAATTCACTGAATCCTTGAATGATGTTTGGGCAGTGACTAGAATGAAGAAGTTGGCCTGTATCTGTATCTGAGGGAACAGCATGCCAGAAAGAGGAAACAACAAGGGCAAGGTCATACATTAAGAATGTATCTCATCACAAGGAAGCTAATGAGAGCTGACTGAACGGGTGAAATCAGATAAGTGGGACAATCAGTAGGGATCTCCCCCCACCTTCATTTATCCTGAATGAGATGGGAATCCCATAGAAGGGTTTTGAGATGGACATGATGGGTTTCTTAGAATAAGTTTCAGCAGAAGGAAAGTTAATGTTTGCTTGGTTTGGAAAAGCAAGAAGGTACTTCAGGAAAGAGAAAACCCTAACTCACCTGGTACATGGCATTAAGAAGTCCAACAGCCATTCTTTCTTCCTCCTGGCTCTTCTCTTGAGAAATGGCCGTGACCTCAATTGACTGACATGAGAAAGGGAACATGAGAAAGTTTCCTTGCAGCATCCAGAATTACCAGTCTAGACTTAGGCTTCTCCTTCCTCTGGTTACCACCTTACCTCCAACAAAGAAAGTGTAATGGAGACCTAGGAATTTGTTTGCATACAATTAAATCATTCCTAAAACACTTCCCAAATTATCATTCCAATAGCTGACTTTCAGATGTAACGAAGATGCCAAAGAAAGCAATTATTTTCATAAAGACAAGATAATAGCAATATCAAGATCAAATAAAGATTCTATTGACTCCACACTTCTTTCCAACAGATCAGTGATTCTGAAACTTGGTGGCACACTGACATCATTTGGGTAGTTTGAAAAGACACTGGGTAGTACACAATCTCGTTCAGGTCCCTCGCACACCCCAAATCTTAAAACCCACTAGTGTCAACCACCGATTCACACACTCTAGTTAAAGGCCATGGGGCTTAAATGGTCTCAAACGGACACTTTCCTCCACCTCCACTAGCCTCAAACACTAGGTTATCACAACCAGGGGTCACGCACATTCTAGTCACAGAGGCCGCGGGGACTGGCACCACGGGGGACAGGGAATACCCACCCACTCCCGCCCTCTCACTCTCACCCTGTAGAGTACCAACCGTTTGCTCATTCACACCCACGGTCACACAGATGCGACGTGGTCACGCATCTCGGGTGACAGTCTCGCAGGGCAAGGTCCGGCCACTGTCTCACAGGTGGAGTCACGCAGAGGGCCTGGGGACGGGCGTCCGGGAGGCCACTCCTCGCTGGCAGAACCGAACTGCGGGGAGTCCCGTTCCCGCCCCAGGCTGGTGCCTCGCCCGCCACCCTCAGCCGGACCGAACCCCGCCTCAGCCGGCCAGGAAGAAAGCACCTCAGCTCGCTCGGCCTCGGGAGGGCACAAAGGGGCCGCCAGCCCGGCTCTCGCGGGGGCCGCTGGGAAACGTAGTCCCGGGCAGAAGAGGCCGCAGCGCTGCGGAACCCGGCGTCCCCGAGCCCTCCCACTGCCGCCTCTCCCCGGCGCTGCGGAGCGGAGCCCGTAGGTCCGGATTCGTTTGGGCTCTGACTGGGCGGGTGCGACACTGCACGGTCTGGGCTGAAAGGCGCAGGCACTGGCGCGGGGCCCAACCTCGGAGCCCGCTGGGAAGGGAACTAAGGGAGCGCGCTCGCCGCAGCGGAGGAGTTTGGCGCCCGGACCGCGGAGGGTGAGTGCCGAGCTCCTAGGAGGTGCGGGAGTGCTCGAGCGGGTGCAGGGCAGGCCACCTGCGCAGGCGTGAAGCTCTTCCGCCCGGTCCCCTCCCGGCCTAGCCACAGGCCTCCTGCTCCAGGGGTGGCTCTGAAGACCGGCGGGGCGGGGGTGGGCAGTGTGTGCACCCTGGGCTTGAGGCTCCTGTATCAGTGACAGTGGGTGTGAATCAGTCCTTTTCCTAAAGTGGCTCTTGTGCCAGGTGTCCTCAAGGTTCCCGTCCTTCGTACACACAGATACAAACGTCACAGCTCCTGGCATGCTACAGCTCCCAGGGTTTAACGTTCTTGTTTATTGTCTCCCCTCAAGTTGCTGCCATCTGATTGTGATTTTGCATGTGAACACATGATCCTTTGAGTCGATGTGTGAGTGTAATTGTGTAAAACTTTATGTGCTTTCTGTGCTGGTGTGGGCGTGCTACATTGGTATGATCATGTGTATGATTGTGTTACTGTGTATGTGACGTTTTTAATGTTAACTGTGAGAATGTGCTATGACAGGGACTGATTTGTTGAGACTGGAGTAGGAATGTGTATAACAGACCGTGGAATACTATTAGAAACCACCTACTGTGTGCCAGATGCCATTTGAGGTGCTGGGATAGACGCAGAAACTTAAATTGTGAATGCAACATTAATGAGCTGAAGGGCAACTTAATATATGTGTAATTGGGTTGCACATGGAAATATGAATGTATACAAAGAAAGAGCACCAGAAATGGCAACTGCAGGGCAAAAATGTAAGACTCATTAAGTCTCTCCAAGAGATAAATTACCGTTTAAATACAAATAAAAATGTAATTTTGAGTTTATAACATGTAGAAGCAAACTGTGTGAAAACAATAGCATTAAGGCCAGAAGAAAAGAATTAAGTAGAAATATTAAGATTCTTATACTCTGTGTGAAGTACCTATCACTTAAATAATTATTGTGGTGAAAGAAGTACACTATAAAACCTTTGAAAAAGATTAATGACATCAATAAAATGCTAGCCATATCAAAAATAAAAAGCATGACACTGGTGTGTATATCCTGTAGATATTTAAAAAGTAAGAGGAAATTATTAGATTTACTACAGTAATTGAAAATTTGGATAAAATGTATAAACTCTTAGGAAAATAGTTTACTAAAACCATCCAAAAAATCCAAAAAAGCAGCCCAGCACTGAGGCAGGAGGATTGCAGGTTCAAGGTCAGTCTCAGTAACTTAATGAAGCCCTAAGCAACTTAGTGAGACCCGGTCTCAAAGTAAAAAATAAGAAGAGCTGAGGATGTAGCTCAATGGCAAAGCACTCCTGGTTTCCATCCCCAGTATTAAAAAAAAAATCTGATAAATGAATCTTCTATTTATAGCTCAGTGGTAGAGTGCTTGCCTAGCATGCACAAGGCCCTAGGATTAACCCTGAGCACTGCAAAAAATAAAGGAAAAGGGAAAGAGCTCTGACAAAGAAATGCTAATAACCAGTGGGCTTTATCAGTATAGTACTACAAGCCTATAAGAAAGCAGTAAAGGGGGTTGGCAGAGAGCTTGCCTAGCATGGGTAAGGCCCCTAGTTCAGTCCTCAGCCCTGGGGGAAAAAAGAAAGAAAGAAAGCAATAAAACCAACCAGGTGTGGTGTGGTGGTGCACATCTGTAATTCAAAGTACTCAGAGGAGACTGTGGCAGGAGGATCCCAAGTTTGAGGCCAGCCTGAGCAACTTAGGCCCTGTCTCAAAATTCAAAACAAAAGGACTGAGGGAATATCCTACTGCTAGATTGCTAACCCTAATCCTTGGATTCAATCATCAGTAACAACACAGAGACAGAAAAGCAAGAGCATCAATATTATACACTTTTTTTCAAAGATAGAAATACAGGGGGCTGGAGCGGTGGTTCAGTGGTTTTGGTGCTTGCTTGCAAGCACAAGGACCTGGGTTCAAACCCCAGCACCACGTACACAACTAAGTGTTGGAGCAACGAAGGCCATGTGAAAAACTAAATAAAGTTGTCTCTCTCTTTCTGTCTCTCTCACTGTCCCTCTCTCTTTAAAAAAAAAAAAAGATAGAAATACAGAAGATTTTTATGAATGCAATTTATGAAGCCAGTATAATCTTGGGTTCAAATCTTGAAAAGGACAACACAGGAAAGCTAAATCATGGACTAATCTGTCTAATGAGCATGGATGCAAATATCCTTAATAGAGTGTTAACTTGTTATATATTGTGAGATCACTGTCTCATACATAGAGTCACCTAGAGGACCTGGAGATGGGCATCCAGGAGATCCACAAGCCATTTCTCAATCTACTCCTCACCTGCAGAACTGAATTGCAGAAAGATCCTATTCCTGCCTGAAGGCTAAAAGAATTGCCTCAACTCAGTTGGATGGAACTCAGTCTCAGTGGGCCTCTGTCTCTGGTCTGAGCAGTAGAAGAGTGGTAGAGTTAACATTTGGAAAATCAGTCAATGCAACTCATTTCATTAACAGAAAAAGAACTTTTGATAGATGAAGAAAATTATTTTATAGGGCTGGAGCGGTGGCTCAACGGTTGGAGTACTTACCTGGCATGCACGAGGACCCAGGTCAAACCCAGCACCACATACACAACTAAGTGTCAGAGAAACAAAGGCCAGATGAAAAAAATAAATAAAATTGATTCTTTCTCTCTCTCCGTCTCTCTTAAAAATATATAATAAAAAATAAAAATAAAAACCATGAAAGCTTGCTGGGTGTGGTGGTGCCTGCCTCTAATTCCAGCAGCTGGGAATTACAGGCAGCCTCTAGATAAAATCCCAGTGTGACAGACATCTTGATCTTAAGCTTTGTGAGAGCCCAAACTCTGACCTGTAGAACTCTAACTTTGTGATAATTTGTTATATAGGAACAGAAAACAAATATCCCATACAAGTGCCATCTGCTTCTGTATTCTCTATTGTTTCATTGGCTAGTTTGCACACATTTGCAACAAATAGGTCTTATTATTTGGTAGTGTAAATTCTCCAACCTTGTCATTATTATTCAATTGCTTTGACTAGTCTTAGTCCTCTTCATTTGTATGTGAATTTCAGAATCAGCTCCTCAATAGGCATATACATATTTTAAATTTTTTCCCATACTGGGAATGAACACAGGACCCTCTGCCACTGAACTCTTTATTTTTTATTTTGAGACAGGGAGTAAACAGAGGAGGATGTTTGTTTTCTCCTGTCACTTCCATCACACATCTTCATTACTCACTGACCCAAATTTGGAATTCCAGACCTTTGACCCCAAAATACTAACAGATCTTGATAACTTCCTACAACAAAATGGCAAATGGCAAGGGTGGCTCTTCTGGGCCTTCCTTTGTCCTTAACCAGGTCTCTCTCTTTCTCCACCACCTCAACCTCTGGTGGCTCCATTAAGGACCATTCATATTGCTGGACATCACATCCACCACCGGCCATAACCTACTAGGGTAATGACTCCTCCTTCTGGATTCCTGGCTTTCTCTTCACTAGAGTCCTTGGGGACCTTCCTCAATCCATCTTGTCCAGCATGGGTCAGATCCCACCAAAGATTCAATGAGACACCCCCTTGGGGTGCCTTCCCAAACATATCCAGACCCTGGGTCTCCAAGGTACAGTCAAACCTGAAAGACTGGTGTTACAAGCTGGACAATAACAGTCACTGGCCAAAAAATGGCACATTTGACTTACAGATTTATGGAGATCTTTAAAACTCTCCACCACAATGGCAAATGGTTTGAGGTTCCCTATGTCCAGGCCTCCACTCCAAGCCTGATACCTCTACTCTAGACCTCTCTGCGCAAACGACTCAACTTTTCACATTCCTCTCTTCAATTAAAAAAAACCCTCAAGGGATCCCTCTCTTGGAACCCCTCCCTCTTTGGGAGTTCTGCTTCCTTTCTATTACTCTAAATTTTGTTACTTAGCTCTGTCTGACCCTGTGTCCATGGATTTCATTCCTCAAATTTACAAAACAGAACCCATCTAGCTACGCTCTGTATTACGTTTACAGGGATTCACCCAGGATCTTTGGAAGGGTGAATGAAATGGACAATTGCTCTAGCACTTTTTTTTTTTTTTCAGAGAGAGGGACAGTGAGAGAGAAAGAATCAATTTTATTTAGTTTTTCATGTGGCTTTCATTGCTCTAAAACTTCATTGTGTACATGGTGCTGGGGTTTGAACTTGCATACTAGCACATGCCGGGCAAGCGCCGTAACCACTGAGCAACCACTCCAGCCCCCGCTCTATCACTTTTATTCCAGGAGTTCTCTACTCCATTTTGTACATTCTCTTTCTACCAAAAATACTGAGACCCTGTCAGCTACATAGCTGCCAGACTCAAGACTCAGAGGAAAGGCTTTTCTGGAGTGAGACTTATCAATCTTTCTCTGCCTTAGTGAAGACAATGTTAATTTGATCTTGCTTCAGTTTCCTTTCATGACAATCCATTCAATCAAGAAACAGAGGTCTCTCTTAGAAACACCTTAATTGTTTGGCCAGGGCTAATCTCTGGTGTGAATGCAGGGTCTCTAGAGATGGCCAAAAGCCAATTGATCACACGCAGAAGTTCCATGTCCACTTTAATCTCCTTTCATGGCTTCTCACCTGATGGTAGAGGGAGGACCTCACTCAGCAGCTTCTAGATAACGGACTGAAATAACTTCTTAGTGTGACCTAAGGACTCCTAAGGCAGAATCCTGTCACTCTACCAGTGAGTGAGTTGCCTCTTTCTCTTTCTCTGTCTTGTAGCAACCTCCCCCAGTGTTAGGGGACAGACAGATGTGGGAACACTAGGATAAGAGAATAATTCTATCAAATGGGCCCACTGTGCTGACCCCACACACTTTCTTTTCCAAAAGAGAATTTACCTGCAGGGGAGTCTGCCTGATCTAAGTGAACAGGCTATGTCACATTTCTCAGCAAACTACTTATCTGCAGAAGAAATGCAGGCCCAAAAAAATATATAGATAGATAATTTTTTAATGAGAGAGGGAGGGGGGAGAGAGAGAAAAGAAATCAATTTTATTAAATTTTGTGACTTTATGTGCATTTCATTGTGTACATGGTGCTGGGGTTCGAACCTGCATCCTCATGCATGCCAGGCAAACGCCATAACCACAGAGCCACCTCTCCAGCCCCCAACTAATGTTAATAGGAGGAACTCAAGTTACCCTGAAGGAGAAGACTTTTGAGACAAGATCGTGAAACTAACTCAGGGAGATAGGGATAATTCTTCCTAACCAGAATCCAGTTAGAATTGGTTAGCATGGACCAAAGTGACCTAGAGTTGCCATAGCAATAAGGACTTGAAAGTCTGATGTCATCTTGCTGTCAGTCAAAAGTTGAAGTGTACCTGGGCGGGATGCCCTGTAAACATCTCTAGGATTCCCAATAAAACTGGAAGTGCAGGAGAGGGAATATCTGAATATCTTTTATTTACCTCAAGAAACACTGTTTAAGTCTTTTTTAATGTATTTGTATATAAATTGTTGGTAAGTGGTAAAAGGAGGTTAAGATTGCTTTGTTTCTGGATTTTTACCAAAAGCAAGATTACGGAGTTAAAATTCTAACAGGTGCAATTCCATATACAAAGAGTACAAAAGATTTCAGCTGTGTTTCAATTAAAGTACTGCAAATAGCATAAAATATTTGATCTTATTAAGAGGGGTATTTCTTTCAAGGTCAAATAAATGTTCAAGCTTTTTCTAAATTTTATGTACAGTGAAGCTTTATGTAGGTTTACAAGCAAGGTAACCAATAAGTGCTCTCTTTTTTTCATAGCTATTATACAAATTGAATGTATCTACTCTTGTTACTTGTCAAGAGCCCTGCCTTGCCAGAGTTAAGACTTAAGACCCTTGCCTTATCATTCCAAAGTAGGTTAGAATTAAATTTATTTACTCTTGTTAATTCCATTTTGTATTTTCCTTATAAAGTTAAAACTATTCCTTGCTAGTGTTTTGCAGAAGGATTACTTCTAACAGAAAAACCTAAGTTAAGACACACCAACACAGGCTGGAGCGGTGGCTCAGCGGTTTCGGCGCTTGCCTGGCAAGCACGAGGACCCGCACCACATACACAACTAAGTGCTGGAGCAGCTAAGGCCATGTGAAAAACTAAAAAAAGTTATTTCTCTCTTTCTCTGTCTCTCTCGCTGTCCCTCTCTCTTTAAAAAAAATAAATAAAGACACACCATCACCTACAGGACAGATAACTTCAAGTACTGTTATTGATCCTAATTAAACAAAAGGGATAACTATAAAATTGTAACATAATATTCCCTCTTTAAGACAGGTGAAACTGGGGCTGGAGCTCAGTGGTTACAGTGCTTGTCTGGCATGCGCAAAGACACGGGTTCAAACTGCAGCACCACATACACAACAAAGTGTTGGAGCAACGAAAGCTATGTGAAAAACTAAAATTGATTCTGTCTCTGTCTTTCTCTTTCTCTCTCTCTCACACACACACACTGTCCCTCTCTCTTTAAAAAAAAACTAAATAAAATTGATTCTTTAAAAAAAAAAAAAAGACTGGTGAAACTGGCCTGCTGTATGTTTAATACCAAAATCAGGATATCAAAGTTAAGGAAGTTAAAGGGTTAAGGAAAAAGTCAGTATTTTGGCCATTGCCCTATTTGGTCAAACACAGGGGACAATGGGGACTTCTCTAAGCCAACCAATACACAGTCTGCAAAAAGGATGGTCATTGGGAAGGAAAATGTCCCTAACACTTCCAAAGGAAACCACATGTGGTCAGCGAGACCCTCAGCCATCCTGGCAGATGACATCACTGGTAGAAGAAGGCTGGAGCCAAGAGTCTCTCACACATCCCTGAGAGTGGCCTCCTGAGGAATATCAGCTAACCTAGAATAGTTAGGCAAAAAAGTCAGTTTTGACCAACTTGGTCTTAAACACCTGGCAGGAGAGTTATAACTAAAGCACAGCCATATATGGTCATTTAAAAGGAAAAACACTGGTTCTTTTAATGTAATTCAAAAATGTACACTTATATCATTTCTCCCACAAGTAATTAAAACTGGGAGATTATGAAGAAAGGGTTACAGAAGACACTACCAGAGTTGCAAATTTTTCTAAGTCCATTTGAGATCCACAGATTTCCCTGACCTCCTGTATGGATAAACTCAATCTGGTTTTCACTGGTATGATTGTTTAGTTCTAATATTTATCCCTCAGATCAATCTAAAAATGTAATGTGGCATATAAAAGCTCAATGCCAATAGAAACCTACATTACAGAAATCGGATCACATTCCCCAACTCAAGGGGACACGTGTGCCATTATAAAAATTAAGTGTATTCCTAGCAACTCTACTAAGGTTTCTAAAGCTGTGAATGGCCTCCACTCACAAGTAAATGACACGCCAGATCACACTCTAAACTCTAATAAGTCACGTATTCATGGTATTCAAAGGCTGGCTGACAGCACTGTTTTGTATGAATTGCTTGCAGAAAATAATGTTTTGTTGCATTATTTTTGTAGCATGATCCCTCCCCCATGTACACCAAGTCCAGTCACCTACCAATCTCCACCATATGGACCTCTGGACAGCTCTGATGCATGAGATGCCTAGAGTCCATTAAGTGCCAGGTGGTCATGAAAATATGACCCTCCATGCCTCCCAACTTCTATTGATGCCTCCCAGATAGACCCTCTGGAGTTTCCTTGACTGCTACAGCCAACGAACACCCCCCAGTCAGCACGAAGAAGCCAGATCGGTCATCACCTTTTTCCTGCAGCAGCAGTCAAGGACCTCTTCAGAGTGGTAATTGAGGCAGGAGATAGATTATCTGTAGGCTGATAGAAATGGGAACCTTTGGAGAATGGGATCCCACCACCTCAGACTAAAACCCTAGGCTAAAATTTGTTTTTGGCTGCCTGAATGGAAGGCCCCACACACACATAGATGACCAACTCCTATTCTTGGCAGGAGCATCTTAATCAAATTCAATGCCTCCATTCATTTCAAAACCCACCTTAGCCCCCTTTATCCTCTCATGCCATTTCCTTGCCCTGTAACATCCCTGTCAGCTCTCCTCCCTGAGGTGTCAGCCATCTCCAAGCCAACTGTGACCACCTACCACCCTCCTGTTAAAATTTTCCTACAAGACCCTGCCTCCAGCTAAAGCAAGTTATCTCCTCTCGCCTCTCTGGCTGCTTCAATTATAACCAGGGAATATTCTTCCTGGGCAGAATTAATATTGTCTGTTTACTTACTAACTGGAAAAGAACTTGATATTATTGACCCAACTCATTATATCCCTTTAGAGTCTGGAATGATGTGGAAAATTACCAGATATCACTCATGTGAGCCAGACAGTAAACTACCTACTTACTGTTTCAAAATTTGCTGACTTGGGGCCCTTATTGGAATCTCTTGACTTGGGCCCTTGTCAGAAAAATTACACTCTACTGAAACTCCTGTTTTAACCAGAAAATTCAAACCTTGGCCCCCCTCCTCCCTCATTCCCTCTGTAACTACCCTAGGTGTTAGCATCAGAGGAGTCCCAGACTCCAATGGGCCCCCCTCCGCAAGTTTCTCCCAAATAAACCTGTGTTACCATTGATCCATCACTCTTCCTCTCTCTTTCTTTCCTTCATTTTGCCTCTTTCCTTATATTACTTACTAGGTAAATGAGCAAGATTTGAAAAGTAGTTAATATAAAACTATGTAAAATTAATCAAGGGAATGCAACTTAAAACCAACTAGTAATACTACCCAACCATCACATATGCCAAAAAGGAAAATACCACACTAGCAAAAATGTGGAGAACCAGACCTCATACACTACTCAATAGAAATTTTTTTTTTTTTTTTAAAGAGAGAGGGACAGTGAGAGAGACAGAGAAAGAGAGAAACAACTTTATTTAGTTTTTCACATGGCCTTAGTTGCTCCAACACTTAGTTGTGTACGTGGTGCTGGGGTTTGAACCCGGGTCCTCGTGCTTGCCAGGCAAGTGCTGAAACCGCTGAGCCACCGCTCCAGCCCCCTCAATAGAAATTTTAATTGGCAGAACTACTCTGGGAAACTGTTAGGCAATATCTAATGAAATTTAACATATGACCATATGATAAGAGTAATTAATCCCAGTCTTAGGCATATATTCCACAGAAACAAATACAATTTCAGCTAAATAATGTTGTGAAAGTTAATCATAGCATAATTAATAGCACTTAAGGGCCCAGTGTGAGTGATAGACTGATACATTAATGGATTCCAATGAATTAGACATTTTGGCTCCCACATTTTTTTTTTTTGGTACCAGGGACTGAATTCAGGGGCCCTTAACAACTGAGCCACATCCTTAACCCTTTATAGACTGAATTCAGGGGCCCTTAACAACTGAGCCACATCCTTAACCCTTTATATATATATATATATATAATTTTTTTTTAAAGAGAGAAGGACAGTGAAAGAGAGAGAGACAGAATCCATTTTTATTGAGTTTTTCACATGGCTTTCGTTGCTCTGACACTTAGTTGTGTATGTGGGTGCTGGGGTTTGAACTCATGTACTTGCGCATGCCGGGCAAGCACCGTAACCGCAGAGCCACCGGCTCCAGCCCCCCCTTTTTTCTTTACTCTTTTTTTAATTTATTAGATGGATATAGAGATACAATTGAGGGGAAAACATTATCAAACATTCAAGAACCAATGTATATATACTTAGTTATCCAGGCTAATGCCATATCATGGATGCCCAGCTTGGGTTTCCCCTGTTGCTATTTCCCCCAGAAGAACTCTTGAGTTAAATGGATAGCTTATGGAGGACAGAGATCTCCTTCTGAGATGATTCCCCCATATTCCCATTCTCCAATCTCCTAGGAGTTCGTCCTATACCCTCCCCCCATCCCTCTCCCTATGCCTCCAAGTAACCTAGGGAGTCATCTCCCTATTGCATTGAGAATTATACAATTTGAAGTTATTATTAGCTTAGCCATCTAACATACTGCTTCCCCATGTATTCTAGCTTCCACAGATCAGAGTCTCTGAGATTGGGATACTTCACTTAGCATAATTCTTTCCATCTCCATCCATTTGGCTGCAAAAGCCATAATATCATCCTCTCTAATGGCCGAGTAGTATTCCATAGTATATAAGTACCAAAGTTTTTGTATCCACTCATCTAGTGAGGGGCATCTGGGTTGGTTCCATAATCTAGCTATAGTAAATTGAGCTGCTATAAACATTGATGAAGCCATATCACTATAATATGCTGATTCTAACTCTTTTGGGAAAATACCCAGGAGTGGGATAGCTGGGTTGTAAGGTGGTTCCATGCTTAATTTTTTGAGGGTTCTCCACACTGCTTTCCAGAGTGGCTGAACCAGTTTGCAGTCCCACCAGCAGTGTGACAGTGTTCCTCTTTTCCCACAGCCCCTCCAGCATCTGTCGTTCGAATTTTTCATTTTTGCCACTCTAACAGGAATGAGGTAGTATCTCATTGAAGTTTTGATTTGCATTTCCCTTATAGCTAACGATGTAGAGCATTTTCTCATATATTTATGGGCTTTCTTTTAAGATCCGTAGCCCATTTATTGATTGGATTATTTGTGATTTTGGTGTTTAGATTCTTTAGTTCCTTGTATATTCTGGATATTTGCCCTCTGTCCAAGGTGTAGCAGGCAAAGGTTTTCTCCCATTCTGTAGATTCTCTCTTGATGCTCTTGACTAGATCTTTAGCTGTGCAAAAACTTTTTAGTTTAATTGCATCCCATTCATTTATTCTTGACTTTACTGCTTGAGCCATGGAAGTTTTGTTGAGGAAGGCGCTGCCAACTCCTATGTCCTGTAGTGTTGACCCTACTTCTTTTTCTAGTAAGTTTAAAGCTTAATATCCAGATCTTTGACCCATTTTGATTTAATTTTTGTGCAGAGTGAAAGATAAGGATCCAGCTTCATTTGTCTACACATGGCTGTCCAATTTGTCTAACACCATTTGTTGAACAGGCTATCTTTCTTCCACATATGCTTTTGCCCCCTTTATCAAATATCAAATAGTTCAAGATATGGGGGTTTGTCTCAGGATCTTCTATTCTGTTCCACTGATCTTTGGTTCTGTTTTGATACCAATACCATCCAGCCCCTCCCCGCTTTTTATATTTTAAGACATGGTCTCAGTAAATTCACAGGGTCTTGCTAAGTTGCTGAGGCTGGCTTTGGACTTGCAATCCTCCTGCCTCAGCTTCCTGAGTTGTTGGGATTACAGCTGGGTGCCAAGCCCAGCACTATTATCTCTCTCTCTCTCTCTCTCTTTTTAATAAAGAGAGAGGGACAGTGAGAGAGAGAGAATCAATTTTATTTTAGTTTTTTTCATTTGGCTTTTGTTTGACACTGTTGTGTACATAGTGCTGGAGTTTGATCCTGCATCTTGTACATGGAAGGCAAGCAAGCACCTTAGCTGCTGAACCACTGCTCCAGTCCCTGTTGTCTCTTTTTTTTTTTCAGAATTAAATTTTATTTCACATTTATAGAAACTGTGAAAACATTGACATTTTCCCACGTTACAGCATAACATTTTAATGGAATATTTCTTGCCATAAATAAGATCTTACTGATTTGTGTAATGAAATTAATAGTTTATGTTCTTCAAGTTAAAGTAAAAATGACTTAGTAAATGATTAAAATTTTCAAATTCAGGCATAAACATATGACTTCATTATTAACATCTTATATTGTCCATTACTAAATTATTTCCATTATCAATTAGCACCCATTTATAAAGATACATTCTTTTGGTCAGCTGTAATACAGCAGAAACATTAACACAGTTCAGGAATATTAAGCATACATTTTTGCTACATACTAAACTGTAGGTACTACACCATACTTATAGGAGTCTGATTAATCTTTATTACCTATGAATTTATTTTCAAACAATTTTCACCAGTAAGCTGGAAATTTTAATGATTTAAAACCAAATGATGCTTTTTTCTTTCTTTTTTTTTTGGTACTGGGAATTGAACCCAGAGGCACTTTACCACTGGGCTACATCTCCAGACCTTTTTATTTTTTATTTTGAGACAGGGTCTTGCTAAATTGCCTAGGGCCTTGCTAAGTTGCTGAGGCTGGCCTTGAAACTGTGATCCTCCTCTCAGCCTCCCCAGTTGCTGGGATTACAATTGTGCAGCACTGCACCCGGTTCTGCTATTTTTATGTTTGCAAAAAAAATAAAGTAAAATAAATCATTTGACTAAAACAAAAATTTTGAGTGAGACCATTGGCAGATAAAAATAAAGCAACTCTTTTTACTGGATAGCTCATTTTCTATACTAGTTGTTTTCAAACATATACATAGAAAAAGTAAACCTATATGTTACAAGACCCAATTATTTTTGAAACTAGTTTTTAATATCAGTCTTATTTCTGAACATACCAGACTATGACCTAATTATTCTTTCAGTTGTTTACAAAGTTAAACTATAGCATTGTTCTTACTACCTGGATTGAATATTCTAATATCTAAATAGACCTAAATTTCGACTAAAGTATAGTCTTTTGAATTATGTAGTGCAGGAAGTTTAAGTAATGTTTGGTTTCTTTCAAAGCATACATAGATTTTTATGTCTGTGATTCAGAATGTGAAATTACGGTATATATTGACAGTACATGTCTATGGCATGGAGACAACAACTACTGAAGGACAATCAAGAAAAAAAATTTTTTCATGAGAGAAGAAAAGAATATTAAATAGAAATATTAGGGAAAAGAACAGTCTGGTCCCCAAAATAAAAAGGCCATAATTGGGAAGCAACATTATTCTATGCTGACACTTAAAGGCATTATATCCCTATTACCAGGAATAATGTAACACCATCTAATACATATATAAAAAATACAGATGCTACATGGTGACTAAGCAATTTTGGAATAAATCCATAGACCAAGTCACAGCACATATAAATTGTAAGTGCTCACTTATATTGAAACAAATTTTTGTTAAGCATACTAGTAATTTTCAAATGATATGATAAAAAATTTAGTTGTAATGTTTTATTATTTTTCTGAATTACATTTAAGAAAAAGAAGCTAGCTGCTTCACCTATTTTAATACTTGTATATTCTGGATCATCTTATACAAATACATGTATAGAAACTTAAAAGATAAATGTCTCATGAGGAGACATTATTTAGTCTATATCGTTGGTATGTATCTGCAAACATTTTAACACTGCAAACATTAGAAGTTTTAAGATCCATCATGGGAAAAGGTTTATACTACAACGATGCTGGTGTACTTCTACACAAGGCCTCTTCTTAGTGATGTCAATCAACTGGAGGTAGGAGTTTATCAATGAATTGCTTGACATCCGTCATTTCCTGTTGACATGAACTGTGCATCGTGCCTTCATAGATTTTTAAGGTTACATTTGCTGGATTTACCAACGTCTTTAGTTTTTCAACAGTAAGAGAACCAAACATCAGGGGAACTAAAGGATCACAATCTCCATGGCACTGTGGGAGTGAAGCCCGAAGTGGAAGCCAGCAACTGAGTGCAGTGACACCCGCCAGTTTTTGCTGTGTGGCAGGGGCAGTGTACAAAGACAAGGCTCCTCCCTGAGAAAATCCTCCCAAAATAATTCTGTTAGAAGGAATGCCATTCTTCACCTCTTGATCTATCAAAGCTTTTACATTTTCTGCTGCCTAATTCCACGTTCATCCTCCTGAGAATCTGGTGAAAGCCCAATAATATCAAAGCATAGGTATAGCCATTTTCATATTTAATGTAACAGGCATAACTGGCGCATACGGGCAGATGCATTTGACATGTGAACTTCTGATACCTGCAAAAGCTTCTGCCCATCCGTACCCTGTATCTCCCAATCCTTAAAGGAAAATAACCGCGGCGGTGGCCTTCTGGGAGGCAGGCACCACGGCGGGCAACGGAGCAGACAGGTTATTGCTGCACATCCACCGGCTCGGTGGACAGCGTGTCGGAAGCGGAAAGGGGAGCGGGATCCCGGCCGCGGCCCAAGGGCGCCTCCCTATTGTCTCTTAATTAAGAATTTTAAGGGGCTGTAACGGTGGACCAGCGGTTACAGCGATCGCCTGGCATGCGCAAAGACACTGGTTCGAAGCCCAGCACCACGTACACAAAGTGTCCAAGCAACGAAAGCCACATGAAAAACTAAATAAAATTGTTTCTCTTTAAAAAAAAAAGTTTTAAGAATGAAGACAGAGAAGTTAACTAACTAGTCCAAAGTACACTGCTAGGAAGTGCCTGAATCCAGATGGTCTGGGTCATGCACAGTTTCAGGTCATCAGTTCAGTAACACTGTCACCAACACAATCCAGGAGTTCAGAAAGAATAAAGCATACCGCTTCAGCCGGGTTTGGTGGCGCACGCCTGTAATACCAGCTACTGGAAGGCTGGGGCAAGTATCGCAAGTTCAACGCCAGCCTGGGCAAATTAGCAAGATCTAGGAATGTAGCTCAGCGGCAGAGCGTAAATGTGAGGCCCTGGGGCGTGGAAATGGAGTAGAAAAAGAAAGGTATACCATTTCTGACGACATTGCACCGTCAGAATTAAACACTGACAGAACACATGACGCGATCTTGGGTCACACATGGTTGTAAATTCGACAGTCACAGAAGTCACTGGGCAGCAGGGTCTCTGGTCACATAACATCACTCCTCCCTCTTCTTGGTGCTGCCTAAAGCTTGAAGCGCAGACCTACTCGGCTCCAAGAACTCCTGCTCTTTCCCCATCTTCTCCCAAAATGAGCTTGTGAGGTCGGGGTGGAGCCACCACCAGACGGAACTAAACTGACTGAGTCTGGCTTCCTTCACGGACCGGACCGCTTAACGCTACGAACCTGCGGATCCGGCCAAACGCAGGGAAGGAGGAAGTACCTTTCTACAGAACGCGCTGTGGGCCCGCGAAGAGCTCTGGGAGCTGTAGTCTACAGAGAGAAAGCGGAGGACCCATTCAGATTCTTAGCACCAAGTTGCTTTCTTAGGCTCTTGAGTGGCTTCAAGGGGGGCCGCTCCCGCACCTCAGGATGGTTTTCCCTTAAATTCGGCCGTGGGCGTTCACACAGCTCGCAGGAGGCCGGTCCTGCCCGGGTGAGCCGCGGGGCCCTCTGGGAAGTGCTGCCCGGCTTCTAACGGATCGAGGCTGGAGTTATCCTCCGCCTCCGCCACCGCGGACTTTAGCGGCGCTTTACCGTAGCCTTGGCGGGCCGTGCCACCAGGGGGACGTTGGGAGTGAAGTCGCCGCCCGTGTCGGCAGGGTGGGTTGTGAGTCCTCGGGACGCCTCCAGCTCTGGGCCTGGGACTCTTTGTGCTGGGCCTGCGAACCCGGCCCAGGTGGTGGCGTTGGAAGAGGAACACGGTGAGCGGGCGATGCCGGTGCGCCTGGTTCCCGGAGGCCGAGGCGGTGGCGTGGTGTGATGGGCATTTGCGCCTTCCCGTTCATTTCGCTGCGAAAGTGCGAGAGATTCCCCAAGGATGGAAGGTAGGGTCGGTTTGTGCCCGTCGATGTGTGAGGCCGATGGAGGGCTGCTTCCCTTTCATCTTAGCAATTAGAAGAATGTTTCTATGAAACGCCAGTAGACACAACACTGGAATATTATCGTTAGCTTCGTTTGCATATATTAGTCATGTTGTTTTATGTACATGCGAAATTCATTAGGCCTCTCCACTCCCGAAACCGCAAAATGCAGAAAAGCTCAAAGAAGAAAAA
>PVKS010005628.1:0-56163 GCA_004027875.1 Aplodontia rufa | reverse complement strand
GCTCCAGCCCTGCTCCAGCCCTGCATTTGTTTTTAATGTATGTGCGTAATTACTTAAAAATTGTAAGCATACTTGTAATTCTGTACCCTACTTTTCTCATTTAACAATACATAATTAGTATCTTTACATTTAAATTTTTGCAAATTTATGTCCTCGTTTTAGTTTTTTATATTTACCTTTCAAAACATTTATCCGTGTTGGGTAATTGGTTTTTTATAACTTCTTGCAATTATAAACATGGTGGTATCAGAAACTGTTTGGCTCGTTTTATTACAGTGCTTTTAAATTTTTGTGTGTGTGTGTGCTTTTAAATTTTTTTTTTTTTTTTTTTTGGAGGGGAAGGCTTAGGCTCCTAGAAGTGGAATTGATAGGTCAAAATGTATGCCCCAGGGGCTGGAGCGGTGGCTCAGCGGTTTTGGCGCTTGCCTGGCAAGCACAAGGACCTGGGTTCAAACCCCAGCACCACGTACACAACTGAGTGTTGGAGCAACTAAGGCCATGTGAAAAACTAAATAAAGTTGTTTCTCTCTTTAAAAAAAAAAAAAAAAGAAAAAAAAATGTATGCCCCAGGGCTGGAGGTGGCTCAGTGATTAGGATGCTTGCCAGGGTTAGGAGGATTGCCTGGTATGCAGGAGGACACAGGTTCAAACCCCAGCCTCATGTGCACAACAACAAAGTGTTGGAGCAATGAAAGCCAAATGAAAAACTAAATAAAATTGATTCTTGCTCTCTTGCTCCTCTCTCTGTCCCTCCCTCTCAAAAAAAAAAAAAAAATGCATGCCCCAAAGATTCTTTAAATTTATCCAGTTATTCCCAGTGTGATGTTCTAATAACCTATGGTATTATTGGCATACTGTAAGACTGCCAACACCAATGATAACAGTGGATATTAATCTTTGTTAACCTCATGGTTTCAATATGTTTCAGTTATTTGATTACTACTGAAGTCAAGCATTTTTTAAAATCTTTTTTTTTGTGAGTTTATATTTTCTAAAGTAGCGTTCTATTTTCATATTTCTTTTCCAGAATTCTTCCTGTACTAAGGATCATTCATGGACTCACCATGTGTTGAGTGCTGTCTGTGTAACAGGCACAGATTCTAGGTGCTTGGGATATAGGAGTGAACAAGAGACAAACCTCCTGATGTCATGGTACTTATATGGTTGTGGGCCAGATAATAAACAAGGTAAGTAAATTAAATCTGAAAAATATTAAATGGTAAAAACCAATAAAAGAGAAGATATAAAGTGGGAACATATTTAGAATTAGAGATGAGGAGTAGTTTTAGATGGGGTAACCAGGGAAGGCCTCTTAAAACGATAGTAATAAAGATATGAAGGAAGTAAAGGAGCTATTTGTGTATATCTAAGGAAAGTTTTTCACATCCAGAGGTAATAAAAGTTGTAAAGCTTCTGAGGTGGCAACATGCCTGTTACAATGAGGAGGCTGGTGTGAATGAAATAGAACAAATGAGGGTGGAAAGTAGTGAGGGAAGAGAGAAGAAAGCTAGGTGGAGAGGAGGACAGATCAAGTTTGGCCTTATGACCTGTAGTAGTGATTTCGGCTTTGATGGGAAGTTTTTGGAGAGTTTTGTGCATAGCAGTGATAATATTATCTGTTTACAATTCAAGAATATTGCTTTGTCTGCTCTGGTAAGAAACTATTAGACAAAGAATGAAGAAAGAATAGGGAGGGATCAAGGCAAGAAGTAGAAAGACCAGTTAGGAAACTATTGGCAATAATCTAGGGATATTGGAATTGTCATTCCTAGTTCATTTACTTGCCATTAAAAATATCCTAAGGAATAAATTTTCTTCATTAGCTTTTAGTCACTCTTCTGTACTGTTTGTGCAAGAAAGGCAGAATAAATGGATTCCTTCCCTTTATAGGATTTTGGGGCATTGAATGAGTTCCCTCTCATCTTGTAGTTCTTCTTGTTATTATTATTACCTTTATGTATTCATCAATTTAACATATTTTATGTATTTCAGATATTTACAGTTATTTCTTTTTGAAACTCAAATTCCTCATCATTGGCTACCCCTTCAAGATGGCTTGACTCCTTTTAACACATCCCCAGTAGTCTTTGATTATGTTCTACATTTCTGTTATGATAATATCCCTGGATCATTTTGAACATTTCCTACCCTAGGCATGAAATCAGAGTTTTCTGTGTAACACCCTGATTTCTTTTAGTGGGAAATGGTACTTTAAGGAAAAATTACAGGAGCCGGGTGTGGTGGTACACGTCTGTAGTATCAGTGGTTTGGGAAGGTGAGGCAGGAGGATCACAAGTTCAAAGACAGACTCAGCAATTTATCGAGGCCCTAAGCTACGTATCAAAATCCTGTCTCAAAATTAAAAAGGAGTGGGGATGTGACTCAGTGGTGATGTGTCCCTGGGTTTAATCCCCAGCACCAAACAAACAAACAAAAAAACCCACAATTAAAGTGCTTATTATTATTGTTTCCAGTTTTTGTGTGTTTGTGTGAACAGAGCTAGGAAATATTTTGTTTTTCTAACAGCTTGATTAAGATACCATTCATACATTTTACCCATTGAAGTGTACAATTCTAAAGCTCTGTCTCAAAATAAAAAGTGCTGGGGTTGTAGCTCAGTGGTAGAGCGCCCCTGGGTTCAATCTCTAGGACCTAAATAAATAAAAGTGTACAATTCAGTTTTTT
This sequence comes from Aplodontia rufa, assembly GCA_004027875.1. Lineage (NCBI taxonomy): Eukaryota > Metazoa > Chordata > Mammalia > Rodentia > Aplodontiidae > Aplodontia > Aplodontia rufa. Next base: position 53,479 of record PVKS010005628.1, on the reverse strand, counting down.
AAAAATAGGGGCTGGAGTGGTGGCTCAGCGGTTACCAAGTTTGTCTGACATATGCGAGTACATGGGTTTGAACCTCAGCACTAAAAATGAAGTTGATTCTCTCTCATGGTCCCTCTCTCTCTTAAAGCGTGCACATGTGGGCTGGAGCGGTGGCTCAGTGGTTTAGGCGCTTGCCTGGCAAGCATGAGGACCCGGGTTCAAACCCCAGCACCACGTACACAACTGAGTGTTGGAGCAACTAAGGCAATGTGAAAAACTAAATAAAGTTGTTAAAAAAAAAAAAAAAGCGTGCACATGTGCGTGCATGCGTGCGCGCACACACACACACACACATGCACACACAGTTGTGGAATTATCACCATAATAAAATTTCAGGGCTTTTTTGGTCCCTGCTAAAAGGCACATACTCTCCTCATTCCCACCCAGCCTGATCAACCACTAATCTGCTTTCTGCCCCTATACATTTTTTAGCCTATTTCAAACATTTCATATATATGAAGTCATATAATATGTGACCTTTTTGAAATGGCTTCTTTTACTTGGTTTGTTTTCAAGGTTCATTAATATAGAAGGAAATAGATTCTTTTTTTATTTTTTTAAGAGAGAAGGATTTTTAAAGATTTGGAGAAAGAATTTATTGAGTTTTTCATGTAGCTTTCATTGTTCTAACACTTAGTTGTATACGTGGTGCTGGGGTTTAAACCTGAATCCTCACGCGTGCTAGGCAAGCACCACTGCTCCAGCCCCAAGGAAATAGGTTCTTAACAGAATTGACTTGTGTTCATACTGCTCTTTCTATTGCTTAAAATTTAAAATTGCAGGATTCTAATAAAACTTTGGTTTTGTTTTGGATGTTTTATTTGCTCACTTACCCACCCATCCATTTATGTATATGTAAATATATGATAGTTTCAGAGCAATATTGTCAGTACTACATTCCTACTGAAAATAATTTCACATTTCTTTATAGGTCAATTTGATTTAAGGTAGATCTTTCTAGGGAAGCAGAGCCCACTTATTGTGCTTTAAAGTAACTAAAAGTAATTTCTCTTTGGTTAAGCTGCAAACTTGATAGATGATTCAGTTTGTTTTTTGCTTTTGATTTTTAGGCATAGCTTTTGTTTTAACATGATTTTACTTTGTTTTATAATTATGTAAAACACATAGTTGGAAAGTGAAATATACAAAACCAAGTATATTAAAGTATATATATATAAAAAATATAAAAACAAAAAAAGTCTTGTGTTTATTCTGTGTCCGCCATCTTGTTCGTTCCATAATCCTTTTAGGTTGTTTTAAATTTAAGCAAATATATGTAAAATGGTAGCTTTCTATCCTTGTTCTTTTTTTTTTAAATTAATTTTTTTTAAAGAGAGAGGGACAATGAGAGAGAGAGAGAAGGAAAGAATCAATTTTATTTAGTTTTTTATGTGGCCTTCATTGCTCTGAGACTTTGTTGTGTATGTGGTGCTGGGATTCGAACCCGAGTCCTTAATCATGCCCGGCTAGCGCTGCGACTGCTGAGCCACCTCTCCAGCTGCCTTCCTTTTTTTTTTTTTTTTTTTTGTTTTAAGAGAGAAGGGCAGTGAAAGAGAGAAAGAGAAAGAATCAATTTTATTTAGTTTTTCGTGTGGTTTTTGTTGTTCTGACCCTTAGTTGTAAAAGTGGTGCTGGGGTTCGAACTCACATCCTTGAGGATGCCAGGCAAGCACCTTAACCACTGAGCCACCACTCCTGCCCCTCCTGGTTCTTTTTTTCATCTCACTTTTTCCAGTCATTTCATCTTAAATAAATATGAGGGTTGGTTTGACAAGGTGAGTGAAAAAATTTTTGGTAATTATGATCAGAATTGTGGTAATTTTGTAGATAATATTGTAAAAATGAGCTGCTTTGCTCAGCTGACTTTTCTTTTCTTTTTTTTTTTTTTTTTTTTTTGGTACCAGGGATTGAACCCAGGGGTGCTTAATCCCAGAGACTTGAGAGGCTAAGGCAGGAAGATTGCAAGTTCAAGGCCAGCCTTAGCAATTTAGGAAAGCCCTAAGCAACTTAGACCTTTCTCAAAATAATGAAATAAGAAGGGCTGGAGATGGGCAGGAGAGATGGCTCAGCCGTAGAGCACTTGCCTGGCATATGTGAGGACCCAGGTTCCAACCCTAGCACCACATACACAGCTAAGTGTTGGGGGGTGGGGAAACAAATGAAAAAAATAAATGAAATTGACTCTTTCTTTTTTAAAAAAAAAAAAGGGGATAGGGATGTGTTCAGTGGTAAACCACCCCTGGGTTCAATCCCCAGTGCTCTCCCTCCCTGAAAAAGAGTGGCATTTTCTTATTTAGTTTACTTCTATGAACTTTAATAAATAGAATAAGGTGTTTTTTGTTTTTGTTAGGCTCTTACACAGCTTTCATTTGAATTATTTATAATGTCTTAACCGTTTTTGTCACTTTTGTGAATTTTGAGTAGTTAAAATGACACCCAGACCTCCTACAGTGTTTAAATCACCTTTCTCATGGTGAAGTGTTTACTTTTGTCTCCCAGAGTTCCTGTAAAGTGGATTCTGACAGTATTTCTTTTTTCTTCCTTCCTTTCTTTTTTTTTTTTTGTACCAGGATTTGAATTCAGGGGCACTTTACCACTGAGCTACATCTCCACTTGTTGTTTTTTTTTGTGTGTTTTTTTTTTTTAATTTTGAGACAGTGTCTCCCTAAATTGATTAGGGCCTTGCTAAATTGCCGAGGCTAGCCTTGAACTTGCAAACCTCCTGCCTCAGCCTCCCAACATTACAGGTGTTTGCTTCCATACCTGGCAATTCTGATGGGTTTTGCCAGGATTTTCTGTTTCTAACCAGGGACAGACTCTCAGAGTTTACTATGATTTCATTTTTGTTGATGTTACTCCCATTCCCACACCCCCCTTACTTTTGTGGTACTGAGGATTGAACTCAGGGGCCGGTCACTATTGAGCTACATCCCCAACCCTTTTTATTTTGTTATTTTGAATCAGGGTCTCAATTGCAGAGGCTGACCTTCAACTTGTGATCCTCCTTCCTTAGTCTCCTGAGTAGCTGGGATTACAGGCTTGTGCCACTGCAACAAAACCATGCCTTTCTTTTCAAAGTATTTATATTTAAAGTGGGGCTTTTTTTCTGAATGCATGTAATTGGGTCTTGATTTCTCATCTTCTCTGACAATCTTGTCTTTTAATTAGTGTGTTCAGACCATTTACCCTTGTAATGCTTTTTTTGTTTGTGGTACCAGCAATTAAATCCAGGTGCATATAACCACTGAACTACATTTCCAGCCCTTTTTATGTTTTTATTTTTTTTTTGAGACAGGGTCTTGCTATGTTGCTTAGAGCCTTACTAAGTTGCTGAGGCTAACCTTGAACTTGGCATCCACCTGCCTCAGCCTCCTGGGTAAACTGGAATTTCAGGCATGTGCCACCATCCAGAGCTACCTAATTTTTTATGTAGTTGGATTAATATCAACTACCTTCCTATTAATTGTTCCATTTGCTTTTTGTTTTCCCCTTCTTTGTCTAGTCTTTTTTTTTTTTTTAAAGAGAGAGGGACAGTGAGAGAGAAAGAGAGAAACAATTTTTATTTATTTTTTCATGCAAGCTTTTGTTGCTTCGAGACTTCTTTGTGTATGTGTTGCTGGGGTTTGAACTCGCGTACTGTGCAAGCGCCGTAACTACCGAGCCACGGCTCCAGCCCCTTTGTCTTGTCTTTTTTTTTTTTTTTTAAGAGAAACAACTTTATTTAGTTTTTCACATGGCCTTCGTTGTTCCAACACTTAGTTGTGTACGTTGTGCTGGGGTTCGAACCCAGGTCCTTGCGCTTGCCAGGCAAGCGCCAAAACCACTGAGCCACTACTCCAGCCCTTGTCTGGTCTTAATTGAAATTTTTATATGATTTCATTTAATCTGTTATATTGTATGACTTATACTTCTTTTTAAAACTTTTTTTAGCATTGTCGTCAGTATTTTTTATTTTTTTTAAAGAGAGAAGGACAGTGTGAGAGAGAGAGAGACTGAAAGAATCAATTTTTATTTATTGAGTTTTTCACATGGCTTTAGTTGCTGTGACACTTAGTTGTGTATGTGGGTTGCTGGGGTTTGAACCCGTGTACTTGTGCATGCTGGGCAAGCGCCGTAACCACCGAGCCACCACTCCAGCCCCTGTCTTCAATATTTTTAATTAATCTAAGTTTGCTTTTGAAAAATGCTAATTTGCTTCGTACATTGTGTGGGAGCCTTCTAACTAACTGTTCCCAATTCCTCTCTCCCATCCTTGTGACTTTTCTGTTATTCAGTTCACTTATCAATGTGCTGTAATCAGTCAACACATTGTTATCACTATTGCTTTAAATAAACATTTATCTTGTAGGTCAATTAAGAATAAAAGAATCAAAATGTTTTTGTTTTACCTTCATTGTTCATTCTCTGTCTTTCTTTATGTAGATCCATTTTTGACATATAGCAGTTTTCTTCTTTCTGAACTCTTTCTTTAATATTTTGGTCAGGGTAGGTCTTTTAAAATTTTTTTTTATTAAGGAATTGAGTTATTGTATGATAATACATGTGTATAAAGTAACAATACGATACACATTTGCTCCTAAACCAGAGTTACCCCCACATTGCCCCCACATCCTAGTCTCTTTATTCTTCTGTGTTTGGTCCCTACAAGTGTTTAGATTGTGAATTTTCCAGAATTAAATGATTTCATAAGTATTATTTGGCTTCCGGGTGGGGGGTAAAGAGGATTTTACTTTGTGATTGTCTCCCTAGATCCCTCCCTATTCTCCTTCTCTCTCCCCTCCAGGGTAGGTCTTCTTGATAAATTACCCTAGTTTTTCTTTGTTTGAGAAAGTGTTTCTCTTCAATTTTGAAGAATAATTTTCTTGGTCAGAGAATTGTAGGTTGATCGGGTTTTTTGTTTCCTTTTTTTTTGCTTGGGTGCCATGCCACAGTTCCCTGCTATTCTCCAGTCTTTTATGAGTGTCCAACACAGTAATCATACTTATTTTAAGTTCATTGCACAAATTTTACTGTGTCCTTTCATATATAAATTATTGTGATAGTTCAAGAAATATGAAGCCGGGGCTGGAGTGGTGGCTCGGCGGTTACAGAGCTTGCCTGGCATGCCCAGGTACATGGGTTCAAACCCCAGCACCCACGTACACAACTAAGTGTCAGAGCAATGAAAGCCATGTGAAAAACTTAATAAAAATTGATTCTCTCTCTCTCTCTCCCTCTCTCTCTCACTGTCCTTCTTTCTTTAAAAAAAAAAAAGAAGAAGAAATGTGAAGCCATACAGAACATCCCATAAATGGTTCATAGTCGTGGAGAAACAGACAAAGCAATTGACACTGTTGCAGGGTGAAAAATGCCACAAATTGGGCACTTTCATGGGATTCCTTTATACAGGAATATAAAGATTCATATGGAGAGATATCCCAGTCAAGTGGTAAAGTAGTTTTTTACCATAAGAATAGGAAAGCATTGGTCAAAGAAAAGATGGAGCTGATCAGAAATCAAGAGATGGTTGTAGATATAGGAACAAGATATGCAGTTGCTGTGAAGGAGCTGTGTTTGTGTGTGTTAAAAAAGGCACATTGCTATATATGGCTGGAGTTTAATTTCAGGGGGTGAAAGATGAGACTAAGAAGGCATTCAGAAACAAAATTATTTTTTCTTTTTTTAAAAAGAGCAACAGTGAGAAAGACAGAATCAATTTTCTTTTGTTTTCCATGTGTCTTTCATTGCTCTGACACTTCATTGTGTACATGGTGCTGGGGTTTGAACCCATGACCTCATGCATGCCAGGCAAGCACTGTAACTGCTGAGCCACCGCTCCAGCCCAGAAACAAAATTACTATTCTTTTTAAGAGAGAGGGAAAGAGAGAAAGAATTTATTTTTTCATATGCCCATTTTTTGAACTTGGGTCATTGCACATGCTATGTACCAGCACTTGAACTGAGCTCCAGCCCCCAGAAACAAAATTATTGAAGGAGTCATTGAGGAAATGTAAGCAGGAGAGTGTTAATTAAGATGTGTTTTATGGGTATAGAATTCTTTTTTCTTTTTTAAAGTGAAAGAGGGAGAGAGAGAAAATCAGTTTTATTTGTTTTCATCTGGCCTTTTTTTTCCTCTCTGACATTTAGTTGTGTATGTGGTGCTGGAGTTTGAAGCTGGGTCCTCATGCATGCCAGGCAAGGGCTCCAACCACTGAGCCACTGCTCCAGCCTGGGTTTAGAATTCTTGATTGAATCATGGATTTATTTATTTATTTATTTTTACTGGGGATTGAACTCAGGTGTGCTTAGCCACTGAGCCACATTCCCAGCTTTTTTTTTTTTTTTTTTTTTGAGATAGGGTCTCTAAGTTGCTTAGGGGCTTGCTTAATTGCTGAGGCTGGCCTTGAACTTGAGATCCTTTTGCCTGAGCTGCTGGGATTACAGGTATGCATCTCTGTGCCCAATTAAATTGTGGATTTTTTAAAAATTGGTTTTAAATGCTATTTTTTATATAACTAGGAAAATAGGAGTAGAGATAATATATTAGATTTTATTACTTTGCTAATGCTTGATAATTTTAGCGTGATAATGGCATTTTGTTTAGGAGAATTTCTTAGTTGTTAGAAGTATAAGCTGAAAGAGTTAAAGGTGAAGTTTGTATGTATGTTTTTAGAAAAGGAAAGAGAGCAAATGTGGTAAAATGAAATCAATTGTTAAGTATAGGTGAAGGGTTTTATATTGTTTGCACTTATCTTTCAACATTTCTGTAGTTTGAGTTTTTAAAACTGAATTGGGAGGAAAATATGAGGAATTATGCATAAAGTATGTTTAGAGTGAATTAGAGGGAAGGAAGGTTGGAGACTTTGTTTTAGGAAGCTTATGTCTCATTTTCAACCTCCTATCTAAAGATACAGTTTTGTTACTGTTACTTAATGCTTAACAATGATAAGCAGAGAAATTCCTTCTCAAATACAAGGACCCTAAAATTCCCTAAGAGCAAGGAGAGGCCTAAAATAAAAATCAGGTTCTTTCATTGTTGCTTTGTTCTGGAAAGTCCTATTTGTTTGTTTATTTTAAACTAGATATTTTATTATTTGAAGTAAACACACATGGATATACACACATATTCATACCTAAATACACACCCACATTTATATCTTTATATATCACATATACATAGACTCAAATATATATATTCTCCCTCTAAATAAATTCCCCCCCCAAAATTGCCAAATGATATAAAGTGGAAAGTAAGCTGGGTGCGGTGGCACACATCTATAATATCAGTGACTTGCCTGGCTGAGGCAGGAGAATCATAATCAAAGCCTGCTTCAGCAACTTATTGAAATTCTAAGCAACTTAGAACTTGTCACAAAATAAAAAGTAAAAAGGGTGGGGAATGTGGATCTGTGGTTTAGCACCTGTGGATTCAATCCCTAGAACTAACTAGTTTAAATAAATAAAGTGGAAAGTAAAACACTTTTCTGCTCTTAATATCCATTCCCATTCTATCAGGGCAAATATTGTTTGTCCTTTGTTTATCTTGAATCTGTATATATTCTGACTTTTTTTTTTTTTTAAAGGAGAGAGGGACAGTGAGAGAGAAAGAGAGAATCAATTTTATTTAGTTTTTCATGTGACTTTTGTTGCTGTGACACTTCATTGTGTACATAGTACTGGGGTTCAAATCCATGTCCTTGTGCATACCAGGGAAGCACCATAACCACTGAGCCACCACTCCAACCCCAACTTTTTATTTTAAACAGTGAATAAGAGGGCTTGACATTTTCCCAGAGGAGTTTTTTTGTCTTTTGCAATGTTTTCCTCCAAGCTATTAACTCTTTTGGTTCCTTATCATTATAACCTCATGTCTTGGGTGTGAGCCGATGATCCCTCTCCCTTATTTTTCCCAGGTCATGCAATCTCTTTATTAGGAAAGTAGGAATTCCCATGTTTCCTTATTTGTGGAATGGTGTTCCAATTTTCAGTAGAAAGGTACTGTTTTTGTATGTTAAAATTTTTCAATAATAGTCTTCAAAGATTAAGAATGTATTTAAAGCCTGGTGAGGCCGGACTGTAATCCCAGTGACTTGGGAGACTGAGGCAAGAGGATCACAAATTCAAAGACTGGGGATGTAGCTCAGTGGTAAAGTTCTCATGGATTCAATCCCCAGTACCCCCTCCAAAAAAAGAATGCATTTAAGTATATATCTGAACTTCTCTTTCTGAAAACAGCCCTTCCTCCCATTACTTTAAAGTTGGAAATATTAGAATATTTTACGTTGTTGCTTGTTTCATGAAACTTTGCTATCTGTAGTCTTATATGTGTATGTTAAATCTTAATATAAGCATAGAATATAAAGCATATTTTTAACCATTTTTTAGTTGTAGTAGACATAGTACTTTTTCTTATTTATTTTTATTTCATGCAGTGCTAAGGATCAAACCCAGTTCCTCACATGTGCTAGACAAGTGCTTTGCCACTGAGCTACAACCCAGCCCCTAAAGCATATTTGTTAATATGGATTCTCATTAACAGAGTTTTAGTGTAATTGCTTTAGAAGATTTTTCAAAACTAAAGTCTACAGATATGACCACAGTTTAAAGAAATTGTATGACCACAGAAAGACTTTGAAGAATTGATATTTGGCAGTCCCCAGTGAAAAGATTAGTTAATATTCCCCTAGCACATTGAAGCCCACCAGTCAAGAAACTAATCATATACATAGACTTTAGAGTCAACTTCCTTTTTTTTTTTTTTTTAAGAGAGAAGGATCGTGAGTGAGAGAAAGAGAAATGGCACATGCCAGGCAAGTGCTGTAACCACTGAGCCACTGGCTCCAGTCAACTTCTTAATGCTTCTATTAAATATGATCAATTATGGTTCACAAAGGGTTTGAGGAATATATCCAGCATTAAAAAAAAAACCTAAATAATCAGAAGGAAAGAAACGTGGCAAACATGAAAAAGGAAATGAAAACTTTTTCAAACAAAGGAATAAGTATCTTCAAAGAGATAGAAGAGATAATGTATCTATTAAAAATGTCATTCAGGTGAACATTTAAAACATGAGAAAGATGGTCTAGATGTTATATATGCTATCTGAATTGAGTATATAATATCTATGATATCTGAATTAAATATACATGTATAAAGATTGAAAGATAAGAGCAAGGACATCTCTTAAGAAAGAAAAATGGAAATTTTATGAGATTAAAATATAAAACACTTAGATGATCAATTTAAGAGATATATGAGGGGCTCGAGCAGTGGCTCGAGCAGCAGTTATGGCACTTGCCTGGCATGCGCGAGTACATAGGTTCAAACCCCAGCACCCATGTACACAACTAAGTGTCAGAGCAATGAAAGCCATGTGAAAAACTCAATTAAAAAAAATTGCCTCTCTCTCTCACTGTCCTTCTGTCTTTATTAAAAAAAAAAAAAAGATATGCAAGCCAATTCCTGAATTGTGCAGAAGAGAAAATAGGGCAATTACAATAAAAAAGTGCAGCTAAGTTTCCTGGAATGGAAAATTAATATCTACATTGAAATGATCCATGGAGGTCCAGTACAATCAATGAGAAAAAACTACCTAACTACCAAAAACAAACAGAAGAGAAGGACCAAAAACTTACTACAGAGGCAAAAAAAAAAAAAATTAATACTTAGAATGTCACTATACTTCTTTCTAGCAACACTAGAAGTCACTGGAGCCATTTCTTCAGATTCCAGAGGATAAATGGAAGCCTATAGTTAGAGAAATTATTGAGTGTGAGAGTAGAACAAAAAATACTTTCAAACATGCCAACCACAGTGAAGAGGAAATAAAGACACTTTTGAGAAATTAACTTTTGGACTGTTGTAGAATGGAACTGGCTTTGGGAACAGTAGATCCCAGTTAGAACTGTATCCAGAGTTTAATGCTGTTGTTCCAGCAGAGGAGCTACAGTCCAAATATCACATCATTTTATCTGTCATCTACCCAGTCCTTGTGGTTTAAATATGCACTGCAAAGTGAGGTGGTAGGATCTAGAACCCAAGGACATGCGGTTAATAGAACACTTGGAAACTGTTCAGATGGTAATTGAAAATACTGTCATCACACATGTTCCAACATGTGAGTTAGCTGAAGCTTATTTAGACAACTGCTTTGGTAAATGCTTTTAGAAGTAAAGTTCTCAATGATTTTAGGTTATCAAAATCTAGATTTGGCCCAGGCGGCCCCAGATTCGTTAGTGCCAGATGTCTTGCCCACAACTCCTGTCCCTCGGGGACACTCAGGACACTTGACCCAGCTGGGTTCAGATGCCCAGTGTGGTGCCCCCGGGAGCTGTGGCGCCTGCAGGGGAAGAGTGAGAAAAGAGGAAGAGGAAGGTGTAGCTTGGTGGCCGGGAGGCCCAAATTTGAAGCCTGGTCTCTGCCAGAGTTAGGTCTTGCCTGCCACAGTTCTTTCTTTGTACTTTAGAGCAGCCTATGGGTGAAATTTGGCTTTCATTCATGAATGAGGAATTATTCTTGACAGAGAAGTATCTTAAAAGAAAACTCTGTACCTTGGGTTCAGCAGTACTTAGTTCTGTTCCCACTGTAGCTTCGCATCTTGCACTATTATAACTAGATAGTGGCAGTGGTTCTGATTTTTTTTTTTTTAAGAGAGGGACAGTGAGAGAGAATTTTATTTAGTTTTTCGTGTGGCTTTCATTGCTGCAACACTTCATAGTGTTCGTGGTGCTGGGGTTCGAACCTGCGTCCTTGTGCATGCCAAGGGAAGCACTGTAACCACTGAGCAACCTGTTCCAGCCCTCAGTGGTTGTGATTCTGAGTCTGGAAAAAGGCAAAGATTGGAGTACTGGAAAGTTTCAAACTTTGGGAAGCAAATCAATTACAAATGAGAAGAAGAAGAAAAAAAGACGAAAGAAGGAACGACAGTGAAGCAAATGAACTCAGGAATCTTGCTTTTAAGAAAATTTCCCAGAAATTCTCCCATGCCATTTGTAACAGGCAACATGAGCTTTCATTGTCAAACCCACTACAGAAGGATTCACGAGAAGAAAATTGGCTGGTGTGGAGACAGAGATGAACAGCTGACATCTGAAATGTTTGAAGCCAATCTTGAAAAGGCATTATTGCTAAGTAATTTAGAATATGAAGAGCACAAAAAGGAGTATGAAAGTGCTGAAAATTCTTCAACTCAGTCAAAAGTTATGAATAAAAAGGATAAAAGAATCATCAGGGAAAAGACAGACCTCACTGTATCACTAAAAGATTTTCAATCTGAATATCACAGTAGTAAAAAGACTGAGGAATTGAGTTCTCAGACTTTATCATGTGATGGAGAATTCCTCAACAGACTGGAAGAAGACGTTCATAAAATTCTTAGAGAAAAAAGAGAACAGCTTACAGAATATAATGAACAGATAATTGTACATCTCATGAACATAACCAGGAAGTGGTTCTGAAAGATGGAAGAATTGAAAGACTAAAGTTGGAACTTGAAAAGAAGATGCTGAAATCCAGAGGCTGAAAAATGTGATCTCTCAGTGGGAGGCAAAGTATAAAGAAGTAAAGGCAAGAAATGCTCAGCTACTGAAAATGCTGCAGGAAGGTGAAACGAAAGACAAAGCAGAAATACTTAATACAAGTTGATGAATCACAAAGTATCAAGAAAGAGCTGATTAATCAGATGACTTCACTTTATGCAGTATTAGAACAAGAAAGACTGAAAGTATTATAAGCAGAATTAGCCAGATATCAAGGTGGCAAAGAAGGGAAAAGAAGTTCTGAATTTGACCAGTGTCAGTGATTACATTATTAGCTGTTTTTTAAAATTTGTTGAATATGGATTTACAATTAAGGGGGAATCATTATCAAACAATCAAGAACACATGGGGCTGGAGCAGTGGCTCGGCAGTTATGGTGCTTGTTCGGCACGTGCAAGTACATGGGGTCGAACCCCAGCACCGATGTACACAACTAAGTGTCAGAGCAACGAAGGCCATGTGAAAAACTCAATAAAAAATTGATTCTGTCTGTCTCTCACTGTCCTCTCTCTTTAAAAGCATCAACAAAAAAAAATTTAAAAGAAAAAAAACCACATAGCAAGCCAAGGCTGATGCCATTCCATGGTTTCCCCCCTTGGGTTCCCCATGGTTCCATGTTTCCCCCAACTAAACCCCTGTGTTAAATGAACTTCTTGTGGAGGTCGGAGGTTTCCCTCTGAGTTGATTCCCCCATACTCCTCTGTGCAGTCTCCTTGATATCCTTCCTATTCCCATCCCCTTCCCTGCCCACCTCCCTATGTCTCCCAGCATCCTAGGCAAGGTTCCCCCTGTTTGTGTAAAAATTCATACATGTTGAGGTCATTTTTTTTTCAGGGCTGAGGACCAAACTCAGGGCCTTACCCATGCTAGGCAAGCGCTCTGCCACTGAACTAAATCCCCAACCCCTGAGGTTATTATTAGCTTAACCATCTATCATGCTATTTCCTGTTGTATTCTAGCTTCCACAAATGAGAGAAAACACTCAGCCCTTGAGTCTCTGAGATTGGGATACTTCACTCAGCATAATTTTTCCATCTCCATCCATTTGTCTGCAAAAGCCATAATATCATTTTCTCTAATAGTCGAGTACTATTCCATTGTATATATGTACCAAAGTTTTTGAATCCACTCGTCGAGTGAGGGGCATCTGGGTTGGTTCCATAATCTAGCTATAGTAAATTGAGCTGCTATAAACATTGATAAAGCTGTATCTCTATAATATGCCAATTCTCTTTCGAGAAAATACCCAGGAGTGGGATAGCTGGGTCATAAGGTGTTGCCCTGATATTTTGGGGAGTCTCCACACTGCTTTCCAGAGAGGTTAAACCAGTTTCAGTCCCACCAGCAACATTACTAACCTTTGAAGTCAACACAAAAATTAAAACTTCCAGCGTTTTGCAAAAATGTATATACTTAATGCTGTGCAACTGCTAAACTATGCAGTTTTGTTGAAGAAACTAAAAGCAACTAGTTCACTAACAGCCTGTAATTTTTTGTTCTTTTGATTTGAAGTGAAAAGAATATAGAATTCCAACCGAGCCTAGTTTTAAAAACTTTTTTATTAAGGAGTTGAGTTGTTGTACAATCATAAATTCATATAAAGTAACAACATGATATGTATTTGTTCTTAAACCAGAATTACCCCCCATATCACCCACACCCCAGTCTCTTGATTCTTCTATTGCTTGTAGAGCAAACCCCTACAAGCGATATAAATGCCTAGATTGTGAATTTTGCAGAATTAAATGATTGCATAAGTACCATTTGGATTCTCAGGGGGGTAAAGCGTATGCTACATTGTTGTCTCCCTAGATCCCTCCCTATCTTCCTTCCATCTCCCCTCCCCCCACTCAGTTTTTATTGTTTACTATCAATACTTTTTATCACTTTAGTTTTTCATCAGTCAATAAAATATGGATTCAACCAAGCAGGGTTTTTAAAACTTTTTTTATTTTTATGTGGTGCTGAAGATCAAACCCAATGCCTCACATATGCTAGGCAAGTACTCTACTACTGAGCCACTGCTCCAGCCCCACAAACAGGGTTTTCAAATATTCCTATTTAGATGTCCAAGTTATTACGTTCATTTTACCAGTATCAGAGCACATTTTAGGAGGCAGTTGTGCATGACATTCCAAAAACTGAACAAATTGATATACCTGTAAGTATGTCAGAGCAATGGAAGCCACATGAAAAACAAAATAGAATTGATTCTCGCTCTCTCACTGTCCTTCTCTAAGAAAAAAAGGAAGGAAGGGAAAAAAAAAGTAAAGTCAATAGGTTGGAGTGGAGAGAGAGTACATGTAATAGGTAAAGAAAGCAGTGGCAATTTGCAAGGCCACAGGGAAAAGAAAATACAGTATAGAAGAGGAGCTCAAAGTTAAGCAGACTAACTGGGGAAATATTTCAGAAACAAATTCATAAGACTAGATATATTGATAACAAATGTTATTTTTATCCTTACAATGAGGGAAAAAACCAAAAAAACCTGGACAAACTGCAAAATACTGACTTTTCTTGAACCTATCAGAGAACTGAGGTCTCAAGACAACAAAGTCATTTTAAATATGGGGGAGAACAGATGGCTTGCTGGGAAAAACAGGACTCAAACTATACTTACCTGGGATGGACACATTCAGACAGTATATAAGCCCAAAAGAATTTTTAAGCAAATTATTAAACATTGAATGCAAGCTAGCTAGAATGTGAAACCACTGGGGGAGTTGCAAAATAGGGAGTTTTTCAATCTCTTACAGAATTTTCCTCCAGAAATCTCACCAAGGCACTTATAGGTAAGATGAGGGTGAATTCCTGAAAAATCTTTCCTTGTGGTTCCAACTGGGAGAGAACAACAGTCCAAATGTGTTTTCCCTTATCTCCCTTGTAGAACAAAAACTTTAATCTGCATTATGAGAAGCAGCAAAAATTGTTGCCTTTAGGGAACTTGTGGAAACTGACTGCAGCTCAGGAAAATGAGAACAACAAAAAAGCACTACCTGTGGGAGAAGGGAGGAATGCGTGCCAGGCCTAGCATCACAACTAGAGGAGATGCTAGCATTTGTGAAGGACAAATACCCAAGTCTCAGGGACCCAAGCCTGCCTAAGACTGAGGTGTAGTGACAAGTACCTGCTCCAAACCAAGATAAAAAGGATCAAGTGAATATAATAGAAGAATGTATCTGGGAGGTCTTCAAGAAAGATTTTCTCTGGAAAGCAAATGGAATACCTAAAGCCAAGAAAGAATAATGCATTGAAAAAACAAGCATGGCAAACCAACCTGTACTTTAAACAAAGATATTAGAAGAGCACAGGAGCAGCTCCTCAGTGGTTACAGCACTTGCCTGGTATGTGTGAGGATGTGGGTTCGAACCCCAGCACCATGTACACAATGAAGTGTTGGAGCAATGAAAGCCATGTGAAAAACTGAATAAAACTTTCTCTCACTGTCCCTCTCTCTTCAAAAAGCCAAAAAAAGATATTAGAAGAATTTGAAACCATTAGTGCACTGAGGGTAACCACAGCAATGGCAAATCCATTGACTAGATTAACATAAACTCCCAGAGTACATTCCAGCAAAGGAAAGGTAAGTATTTTTATCCCTCAGGAGGATAAAATTATCTTCATGTATTCTGTGCTACACAAAATGTCTAGCTTTTAACAAAAATTATGAGGCATGTAACAAACCAAGAAAACACTGCAAAGAGACCAAGCAACTAATCATAACCAGACTAAGATACAACACAGATGTTAGAAGGAACCAACAGGAATTTAAAATAACTGTGACTAGCAGTCTCAGTGGCACATGCCTACAATCCCAGCAATTTGGGTGGCTGAAGCAGGAAGATCCAAGTTCAAGGCCAGCCTCAGGAACCGAGCAATGCCATAAGCAATTTAGTGAGCCTCTGTCTTAAAATTAAAAATAAAAAGGGTTGGGGATGTGGCTCAGTGGTTAAGCACCCCTGTGTTCAATCCCTGGTACAAAAAGGAATTTTTTTTTTTTACAAGTACTGAAGCACAATGCAGAAAAGGAGGGGAATCAGAATAGAGTATCCAAGAGCAATGGAACAATACCAGCAGTCTCACATAAATGTAATTGGAATGCTAGGAAAGAGAAAATGAGGAAGAAAAAACTATTTGAAGAAATAATGGCAGAGGATTTTCCAAAATTGGTGACAATAGGGGCTGGAGCGGTGGCTTGGCGGTTATGGCGCTTGCCTGGCATGCGCAAGTACGAGAGTTCAAACCCCAGCACCCACGTACACAACAAAGTGTCTGAGTAATGAAGGTTACTTGAAAAACTAAATAAAAATTGCTTCTCTCTCTCTCTCTCTCTCACTGTTCCCTCTTTCTTTAAAAAAAAAAAATTGGTGACAATAAGCCATAGATCCAAGAAGCTCAGAGAACAAGTAGGATATATACCAAAACAAACATATGTGTCTAGGCATATCTTATTGAAACTGTTGAAAACCAAAGGTAAAGAAGAAATTTTGAAGAGAAGAGAAAAATACCATTTCCTACTGAGGAACAAAGATGAGAACTATGCATAACAAAATTATCCAACAGTGCAAGCAAGAAACAGTGCAATGAAGAAACATTTTTAAAGCACAGAAAGAAAAAGAAGCTGTCAATCCAGAATTCTATACCAAGCAAAAAATCCTTCAAACATGAAGGAGAGACATGACATCAGCAAGATGGTGGGATAGGAACCATTGGACTCTTCCACCACATTCCCCCAAATATTTCCATTCAGTAACAATCATGGCAGATTTCCTTTGTGAGAAATCAGAAAGCAATTGAAAAAGCCTCTGCATCTGGGAGAACATGAAACAGACTCACTGAAGCCTGTGGTCAGATTCAGTACACCTTCTTACTGGTACAGAGCTGTATGACCAGGATGAGATGCCTTAACTCTCAGCCTTACCTAGGGGAGGGGAGGGGGTTTGTTTGCTCCCAATTCTGAGTGGGCTTCTCAGAGGACTGGCTTCTATCATACCAAACTTGGGGTCTGAGGAGTCTGGCAAGTCTAGCTGCTCAGGGAGGATGGAGGCAGCAGCTTGGGCTGGTAGACATCATTGATCCTTCCCCACTGTTCAGCAGGGTGTTAGCAGATAAAAAGCCTCAGCTCTTGCCTTCCTTCTGGGGAAGGAAAGAGTTGTTCTGTTCATTCCATGCCCCAACTTCTCAGGTGATTGCTCAGAGAACTAGCATTTGTTGGCAGTCTTGGAATTCTGACAGGTTTGGCACAGAGTGACCCAACAAAAACTCCAGCAGCTTGCTTCTCCCTGAGGAAGGTAGGGGTCCACATAATCTCTGACCAGGTTACTTAGTGGAAGTCTTTTGTTCAAGGGCAGTCCATGAAGACTAGGAGAGGGAACTACTTTGTTTATTGCACAGACTCCAGAGGACAAGAGTGTCAAGGAAGGGGCTAGAGCAGTGGCTTGGTGGTTACGGCACTTACTTGGCATGTGCAAGTATGCAGGTTCAAACCTCAGCACCATGTACCCAAGGAAGTTTTGGAGCAACAAAAATTACATGAAAAACTAAATAAAATTTATTCTCTCACTCTCTATCTTAAAAAAGAAAAAAAGAGTGTCAATGAAAAGGAAAAAATCAGGCAAAGATGTTCCAAAAGAAAATGATTAATTTCCAAAAACTGACCCTAATGAAATGGAGTTATATGATTTATCTGACAATAACTCTTGTAAAGAAGCTCACCAATGTCAAGAGAACAGTGAATCAACAGAGTGAGCATTTCTACAAGTACATACAAAAAATAGAAGAAAATACCAAATTGTGGGGCTAAACAACAAAAGAAATGCACTGAAAAAAATTCACCAGAAGGATTCAACACCAGACTAAATCAAGCAGAAGAAAGAGTCAGCAAGTTCAAAGACAAAGACTCTGGAAATAATTCAGTTATAGAAGCAAAATGAAAAAGTAAAACAAATGAAGAAGTCTTAAGAGAATTATAGAATACCATCAAGCAGACCAATATGTGCATTATGGGAGAAGAAGAAAAGGAAGAACAAAAAAGATCAGAAAGCTGATTTTAAAAAAATACAAAAAAACAAACCAAACCAACAACAGAAAAGACCAACGTGGCAGAACCACCCCCCCCAAATCTGCAAGTGACTCAAGAAACCCAAAGAACATAAAATAAGACAAAATAAAAAATAAGAGAGCACTAAGAGAAAAGCAGCTTGTTTCATACAAGGGAACTTTGATGTTATCAATGTATTTTTCAGCAGAAACTTCAGGACAGAATAGAGTGGAATGATATATTCAAAGAGCTAAAAAAAATAAATAAATAAAAAGAAAAGCCAACCAGTAATACTATACCAATCAAAACTTCCCATTAAAAATGAAGGTGAGCTAAAACCTCCGAAATGAAAGCTGAGAGTTTACCACCACTAGCACTGCCTTGTAAGAAATGCTAAAGGGAATTCTTCAAGTTGAAATGGAAAAGCACTAAGTAGCATAAGAAAGAGGAAAACTAGGGCTGAAATGTAGCTCAGTGATAGTGTTTGCTTCAGATTGGCAAAGCCCTGGGTTCAATCCCCAACCCCCCCCCAAAAAAAAGGACAACCTGGGCATGGTGGTGTAGACCTGTAATCTCAGTGACTCAGGATGCTGAGGCAGGAAGATCACAAGTTCAAGGTTAGCCTCAGCAATTTAGTGAGGCCCTGTCTTAAAATGGAAAAAAATAAAAAGGGCTGGGGATGTGACTTAACTGGTTAAGCAACCAGTTAAAAGATAAAGTATAAAAAATAGCCAGGTTATCTGGATATGGTGGCGCATGCCCAGCAAGTTCAAAGCCAGCCTCAGCAGTTTAGCAAGGCCCTAAGCAATTCATCAAGACCATGCCTCAAAATATAAATAAATAAATAGGGCTGGGGATGTAGCTCAGTGGTTAAGTGCCCATGGGTTCAATCCCTTGTATTGGAAAAAATAGAATAAAATAACTGGGCACAGTGGCACATGCCTGTAATCCCAGCGGCTTGGGAGACTGAGTCAGGAGGCTTGCAAGTTCAAAGTCAGCCTCAGCAACTTAGCAAGGCCCTAATCAATTTAATGAGACCCTGTCTCAAAATAAAAAATAGAAGGCAGGGGCTGGAGCCGTGCCTTGGCGGTTACCACACTTGGCTGACATGTGCAAGTATCTGAGCTCAAACTCCAGCATCACATACACAATGAAGTGTACATGAAAGTCACATGAAAAGCTAAATAAAATTCGCTTCTCTCTCCCCCCCCTTTCTCTCACTGTTCCCTCTTTCTTTAATTAAAAAAAAAAAAAAGAAGCAAAGTGGTAAAGTAATCCTTAGTTCAATTCCCAGTTGCAGGGTAGCAAGAAAGAAAAAAGCTCTTAAACAACCTAAATTTAAATCTTAGGGAATTAGAAGTCGATGAACAAACTAAAACTAAAGCTAGCAAAAAGAAGAAATTAAAATGAGAGATGAAATAGAAAAATGATAATAATGAAACTAATGTTATTTGGGGGGAAAACACAACAAACCCTTGATTAGACTGAAGAAAATGGAGGGGGAGGGGACAGAAGGCATACATAAATTTAATCAGTGTTGAAAAAAGGAAACTATACAACTAATGACACAGACTAAATCATGAAAAAATAGAAAGTCTTGAACAGACCTATAACTGCTATAGGTTGAAATTGCATTTGTAATAAAAAAAAAAAACCTTGCCCCTGCCAAAAGAAACAACTTAGAACCAGATGGCTTCACTGGTGACTTATACAAAACATTTAAAGAAGGGTACAAATTCTCAGGAATCTTCCAAAACATTGAAGAGGACAGAACACTTCCAGACTCATGAGACCAGGCTTAATGTGGTATCAAAGTCAAACAGACACCACAAGAAAAAAAAACTACAGGCCAACATCCCTTAGGAATACAAATGTGAAACAATACTAGAAAATAACAGTACTTTAAAAGGTCATACATCGGGCTGAAGTGTTGGAGGAACAAAGTCACATGAAAAACTAAATAAAAATTGCTTCTCTCTTTCTCTCTCTTTCACTGTCCCTCTTTCTTAAAAAAAAAAAAAAGTCATACAGCATGATCAAAGCATGACCAAGTAGAATTTATCTTTGGGAAGGTTCAAAATGTAGAAATCAATAAATGCCATATAGCATGTTAACAGAATAAAGAATAAAGTCACATGATGATCTCAATAGATGCTGAAAAAGCATTTAACAAATTTTGATATCCTTTTATGAGAACAGTTCTCAGCAAATTAGGTATACAAGGAATGTGCTTCAACATAATAAAGGCCATAATGGCAAGTTTATGGCTGACTTCACACTTGACTATAAAAACTTGAGAGCTTTTTCTCTAAAGTCAAGATTAAGATTAGCCAATATTCCTGCTTCTTTTCAACATAGTACTGGAAGCCTATACCTTACTGGATATATATCCAGAGCAGTTAGGCAAGAAAAAGAAAAGGCATCTAAATGAGAAAGGAAGAAATAAAATTGTCTCTGTTTGTAGTATAACATGATATATATATACACACACACACACACACTTTTTTAAAAAGAGGACAGAGAGATAATTTAAAAAGAAAGAAGGACAGTGAGAGAGAAAGACAGAAATCAATTTTTATTGAGTTTTACACATGGCTTTCATTGCTTTGACACTTAGCTGTGTACGTGGGAGCTGGGGTTTGAACCCGTGTACTCACGAATGCCAGGCAAACGCCGTAACCACTGAGCCACTGCTCCAACCCCAAGAGAATCAATTTTCATTGAGGTTTTTTTTGTTGTTTGTTTGTTTGTTTTTTTAAGAGAGGATAGTCAGACAGAATTTTTATTGAGTTTTCACATGGCTTTCATTGCTCTGACACTTAGTTGTATACATGGGTGCTGGGGTTTGAACCTGTGTACTTGTGCATGCTGGGCAAGTGCCAAAACTGCCAAGCCACTGCTCCAGCCCCACACATACACTTTTTTTTTTCTTTTTTTTTCAGGGCGAGGACCGAACTCGGGGCCTTGTGCATGCTAGGCAAGCACTCTGCCACTGAGCTAAATCCCCAACCCCACACACACACAAACTTTTAAAGAATAATTGAATTCAGTAAAGTTTCAGGATACAACATGTATGGTCAGTTGATATTTGGCAAAGCTGTTGTGAATACCCAATGGGGAAAGGATATTCTTTTCAACAAATATTGTTGGGAAAACTGCATTTACATGGACATGTAGAATAATGAAATTGAACTTTATCTTATTCCAAACACAAAAATCAAATAAAAATAGATTAAAGGCTTAAATATAACACCTGAAACTAAATCTAGGAGGAAATTGGCAAAGTCTTATGACGGTGCTTGAATGGATTTGACTCTAAAAGCACGGATAAGAAAAACTGAAACAAGGAAACTACATTAAAAAAAAGCTTCTGCACAGCACAGAAATTCACAGAGGGAAAAGTCAAACTATGGAAAGGGAGAAAATATTTGCAGGGCATATATCTGAAGAGGAGTTACTCCTCAAAACGTATAAGGAACTTCTACAACTCAATAGAAAAACCAAAAACAATATAGTCCACTAATCAGCAGGTATATGAAAAGGTGCTTAGCAAGATTACTTATCAGGGAAAATACAAAAAGAAAAAAAAAACAAAATGAGATATCTCCCATGTAGTGGTAAGATAGTTATTTTAGATATATACATATATAATTTATATATATATAATTTATGTAAAGGTAACAAGTGTTGGTAAGGATATGGAGAAATTAGAATCTTTGTGTACTGTTGGTGGGGATATAAAATGATGCAGACATTTTGAAGCTCCTTAAAAAAATAAAAATAGAACTACCATATGATTCAACAATCCCACTTCTGGGTATATATCCTTAGTAATTGAAATCAGGATCATGAAGAGATTCTAGCACTGTTGTGTTCATTGCAGCCCTGTTCGCAATAACCAAGATATGGAAAAAGCCTGAGTGTCCGTAGACAGATTAATGGATAAAGAAAATGTGGTACATACAATGGGATATTGTTCCACCCTTAGAAGAAGTAAATTCTGGGCTGGAGTGGTGCCTCAGTGGTTGCGGTGCTGGCCTGGCATGCACGAGGATGCAGGTTCAAACCTCAGCACCACATATACAACAAAGTGTCAGAGCAAGGAAGGCCACATGAAAAACTAAATAAAAATTGATTCTTTTTTTCTCTCTCTCTCACTGTCCCTCTCTTTCTTTGGGGGGGGGGAAAGGAAATTCTGTGGTACAACAAGAAGAAAGAAATGTGAGAAAATTATGCTGAAGTAAAATATATCACAGAAATATATGGCATGGTTTTACTTACATGAGGTATTTTGTTTTATTTTTAAAGAGGGAAGGGTAGAGGCTAGAAAGGTGGCTCTGGTCACAGCACTTGCCTTGCATGTGCAAGGACATGGGTGTGAACCCCAGCACCACATACACAACAATATGTCCAAGCAGTGAAAGCCAAATGAAAAACTAAAATTGATTCTCCTTTCTCGTTCACTGTTCCTCTCTCTCTCTTAAAAAGAGGGAGAGAGAAAGAATCAATTTTATTTATTTTTTCATCTGGTCTTTGTTTCTCTGACACTTAATTGTGTATGTGGTGCTGGAGTTTGAACTTTGTCCCTGTGCATGCCAGGCAAGGGCTCTAACCTATGAACCACCACTCCAGCCCCTATATGGTATTTTAAATAATCAAATTTATAAAATCAAATGTGGAATGGTGGTTGTTACTGGTTGAAGATGGGGACAATGAGAAGTTATTAGTCAGTGGGCATAAAGTTTGAATTAAACATCTATAGATCTGATGTATGTTATGTCTATAGTCAATAATAAAGTATCAAACAATGAAAAAATAGGACTTCCTCAGACAAAAATAATTCATTTTCAGCAGACCTCTATAAGGAAATGCTAAAGGAAGTTTTTGTTTTGTTTGTTTCTAGCAAACAAAATAACTGGGAAGATGGTGGATCTTAATTCAACTATATCAATAATCAGTTTAAAATCACTATTCTAAACACATCACTTAAAAAAGAACTTATTACCTTTGATAAGAGTATTCATCTGTTGTCTAAAAGAAATCATTTAAATATACAGATGGGGTTGCATTTTAAACATACTGTATAAAAAATTGATTCACTTCTCTCTCTCTCACTCTCACTGTCCCTCTCTGAAGTAGCTTACTGCTAGAGAATGTGCTTTATAAATGCAAGGCACTGGGTTCTATTCCCAGTACCCAAAAGTACACACACACGTTAGAAATGAATGATAGAGAAAAATATGACACAGAAATGCAGTAATAACCAAAAGAAAAATGGAATATCAGTTTTAACATTGGACAAAGTAGGATTTAGAACAAGGAATATCATCATGGATAAAGAGAGACATTACATAATGATCAAAGGAGCAGTTCTCTAAGAAGAAATACTAAGAAGAGTATTCCTAAGAAGGAATACTCCTAAATGTGTATGCAGCTAACAAAAGAGTTTCAATAATAAATGAAGCAAAAACTGATAGAACTGAGAGGAGAATAGCAAACACACGATTATAGTTGGGGACCTAAAAAGTCCTCTCATAATGGACAAAGAATTAAAAAACAAAACTCTCATTCATTGATGGAAAATGAAACCCAAAAATCAAAGATCCCAAGGACATTATCAACCAGTATTTGAGTGTCAGATGTCAGTTTTTCAGTGAAGAAATGTCGGCGACTCTTGTAGACTGCCAAACAGCAGAATACATGTCTTCCTCAAGTACATATGGACATTCACCAAGATAGATCATATATTGGAGCACAAAACAAGCATCAACAATTTTAAATAAATGGAAATAACTTAACACATGTTCTCAGATCATAGCAGAATAAATACAGAAATCAAGAAAAGAAAGATCGGGGGTGGAGAGGTGGCTTAGTGGTAGTGTGCTTGCCTGCCATCAAACCCAGGTTTGATCCCCAACTCCACATACACAGTTAAGTAGAGGAAAAACAAAAATCAGGTGAAAAAATAAAATTGGCCCTCCCTTCTCTCTTTCTCTTAAAAATAAGGAAAAGAAAAGAAAGATATTAAGAAAATCCCCAAATACTTGGCTATTAAGTATACTTCAAAATAGTGCATGGATCAACAGGGAAATCTGATAGGAAAAAAGTACTTTGACATACTTTGAAAATGAAAATCTAGTATATCAAAATGTGCAGGATGCAGTAAATTAGTGCTTAGAGGGGAAATTATAGCATTAAATGATATAGAGTTCAAATCAGTACTACACTTCTATCTTAAACTAGTCAGGAGATAGTCTCCTTGCAAAACCAAGGAAGCAAGACGCATTTCTCCTCCTAACCTAAGTTTGCCTGCTTCCCATTGTCCCACCTTTCTTATGCATAGCCTGTGTAGAAAGATGCTAATTTAAGTTCAAGTGAACATTATCTGAAGTCTCACAGAAATGCCTCAGGAATAATGGACCTCAGCATGGTCCTGTTCCGACCCATTCAAAGTCAGCCAGATAATATGTTCTATCCTGACACACCAGGCTCAGGTCCCACCACACATTCCTCTACTCCCCCTTGACTGGCTTGCAGCAGGTTTTTCTTCATGAACTCAACTTGATACCGAAAACATGAGAAGGTCCTGACATAAACCATCTTAAGTGGCATAACTGGGAGAAGAGAAGAGCTGCTCTGAAGAAAGAGCAAGAAACTCTATTCAAACATGGCTGCACATTCCCCTTTGTGCCCTTACAAGAATCCATCTATTTCACTTGACATGTCCATAACACACCATTAATATTTTAACATATACAAGATATGGATAATTTACACTCTTCTTTTCTTCTTCCTTCCACTAATTTTGGGCTTACTTTGTTTTTCTTTTTCCACCTTAGAAGGGTTGATTTTAAATTCGGAAAATACAGGGGTTGGAGAGGTAGCTTAGTGGGGGAGCACTTGCCTGGCATGCTTGAGATCCTGGGTTCCATCCCCAGAATTGTGTAAATAAATAAAAGAAAAACAAAAACCAGATGAAATAAAATTAACTCGCACTCTCAAAAAAATAGGGAAATAAAGTCAAAGCTACGCTGAGGTTTCATCTCACACCAGGTAGAATGGCAGTCTTCAAGAATATAAATAATAAATGCTGGAGTGGGTGTGGAGAAAAAGGAACACATTTACACTGTTGGTGGGATTGTAAATTAGTATAACCACTATGGAAATCAGTGTGGCATTTCCTCAAAATTCTAGTCATGGAACCACTGTATGACCCAGCTATATCACTCTTCAGTATTCATCCAGAAGAATTAGAGTCATCATACTACAATGATACATGTATACCCATATTTATAGCAGCACAATTCACAATAGCCAAACTATGGAATCAGCTAAGGTATCCATCAGTGGATAAATGAAAGAAAATGTGGATACACTGTGGATGTACACAATGGAGTTTTATTCAGCTGTGAAGAAAAATAAAGTTATGGCATTTATAGGAAAATGGATGGAGACCATTATGTTAAGTGAAATAGGTCAAACTCAGAAAGTTAAGGGTCCTGTGTTTTCTCTCATATGTGGAAGCTAGAGAGGGAAAAAGAAAAGAAAGATGGGTGCAGACTCATGAAAATCAAAGGGAGATCAGTAGAGGAAAGGGACCAAGAAGTGGGAGGTGGGGAGGGAGGTGAAAGTGCTGGGGAGAGATACTGGCCAAATTATATTATTATATTGTGTATTGTGTGCATGTATGAATATGTAACAACAAATTCCATCAGTGTGTACAATTATAATGCACCAATAAAAAAGGTGGGGGAATAAAGTGTTGATTTTTTTCTCTTAAGCATGCAAGGACATACATTTCTGTGAAATATTTTAATTTCATAGTACATTTTTTAAAGTTATGTTCTAATTTTCATTCAATTTTTAGTTTGTCTTGTATTTGGGAATAAGGTAAGAATATACCTTCTCACCTCTTCTATTTTGCATTGTACTGAAAGTCCTAGCCTGTCCATTAATGGAGGAAAAGAAACAAAAAAAGACATACAGATTAGGAAGTAAAAGGCTGGGACCAGAGCAGTGGTGGCTCAGTGGTTGGAGTGCTTGTCTGGCATGTTCGAGGACTGGAGTTTGAACCCTAGCACTACATAAACAACTGAGTGTCAAAGAGATGAGGTCCAGATGAAAAAATAAATAAAATTAATTCTATCTATGTATCTATGTACCTACCTATCTATAGCCCCCTCCCTCTCTCTTAAAAAAAAAAAGTAAAAGGCCAGAGATGTAGCACAACTGGTAGAGAGTCCTTGCCTAGTATATATGAGATCCTGAGTTTGATCTCTATGGGGGGAAAAAAAAGAAAAAGAAAAAGGAAGCTAGAAGGAAAAGAGCAAATCAAACTCAAAGCATATAGGAGGGAATTTGTTTGTTTGTTTGTTTGTTTTTTCCTCACAGTACTGAGGAAGGAACTCAGGGCCCCCTGCATGCTAGGCTAAGGAAGGGAATATTAATGATTAACACAGAATTCTATAGAATTGAAAACCAAAAATAATCAATGAGCCAAAAGTTGGTTTTTTGAAAAGGTAAAGTGACACAAAATAAAAATTGGGAAAAAATACAAGAAAGAAAGAAGTGGCATCACATTCACTCCCACAGATTTTGAAAGGGTAATAAAACAACTCTATGCCCATGAATTTGACAACTTGGATGAATAGACACAGTTTTGAAAGACACAAACCACCAAAATTCACTCGAAAAGAATTAACAAGAATGATTCTAATGAAATTGAATTTGTGGTCACACACCTTCTAAAAAGGAAACTCCACACCAAGATAATTTCCCAGGTGAAATACCAAGATATATAAGGAAGTAATTTCATAACCCTATAAAAACTTTTCTATAATATAGAAGAGGAGGAACACTTTCCAGCTTATTTTATGAGCCCAGCCTTTCCCTGATACTAAAACCAAAAAGACCAATATTCCTCGAAGATTCAGAAATAAAATTCTTCAACAATATATTGGCAAATTGAATGTGTAAAAAGAACAACATATCACAACCAAATGGAGTTCATTATTTGAAAGTCAATTACTGTAATTCACCATAAAAGGATACCGAAGAACCACATGGACTTCATCTCAATTGATGCAGAAAAAGCACTTGACAAAATTCAACATTGATTCCTGTAAACAAAAATAAAAACAAAAAAATCTCTTAGCAAATGAGGAACCACCTTTACTAAATATCTACAATAATTAACTTCAGTAATTAACTCATCTTTCTGAGTTTGAGACACTAAATAAACTGCCTGGCTTCATCCAAACTCTGTTGGATAGTGTTTTATTGTTTTGTTTTTGTTTACTCAAAAAACTTTATCTTGTCACAGAAGCCCATTTTCAATAATGTTCTATGCATGATAGCAGATACTGTGAATCATCACCACTGTGTTTTTATTCCCTCTGCTCCAAGGTCAAGTGGGAGCCTCTTTTTCTTTCCAAGAAACTGAGTTCTACACTGATGTGTGATTGAAGTCTTTCCAAAGGATGACTCTGGGGTCTGTCTCAATAACTGTGTGTCCCTTCAGAACAATGTCAGCATTTTCTGGAATATTTACACTCTGATTGCAAGAAAAGTCTTCATTTTAGCAGTAGATGCAATCCTGTAAAATTGTTTTAACTAGATAGTATAAGGCCAAAGATAAAAAGAGCTTATAAAACACCATAATTTCATTGGTATAGTTGAGTGGATTTAGGTGGATTAAGGACTCTGAAGCTAGGTTTTTTGAATATTAGTGCTGAACAAATAAGTAAATATACTGCAAAGAGTAAGAACCAGATTTCTCTTACTGGAAAAAGAAGTTATAAATAAGCCAAAGAAGGATACTAGAGTGACCCCCATGGTACTAGATTAGGTTCAGAATAACAGTTTGAAGTTGTGTTTATTTTTAAATTTTTAAAAGAAGAAAGAGGGACAGTGAGTGAGAGTGAAAGAAAGAATCAATTTTATTTAGTTTTTCACGTGGCTTTCGTTGCTCAGGCACTTCATTGTGTACATAGTGCTGGGGTTTGAACCTGCGTACTAGCGCATGCTGGGCAAGTGCCGTAACCGCCAGGCCACTGCTCCAGCCCCAAAGTTGTTTTTATTTTAACATAAATGAAGATGCATAGATTCAGAAATACTGATTTGTTTATTTACACAAGAGGGTGTGCCTATCAGTTTTAGAAGAGAGGCACATTTGTTCAAAGATGAGTCATGTGAGGTGGAGAAAGGGAAGCAGATGAGGGGAGACGGAGACCTTGCAGTAGAGCAAGGGAAGGGATCCATGACCAAACCTGAGAAGATTCATTGATCTCCCCTCAAACACACAGACATGCCACTCCACTTAAGTACTGCTCTGGTTTGTTCTAATTTGGACACATGCACCATTTTTACCACCAAATAATTGCACTTAACAGTCATTTTAGGCTGAACCTAATAGTTTTAGAAAATGAAGGCATGTTTTAAAAATCTCACTTAAAAGAAGAGTATAGGGGCTGGAGCAGTGGTTTGGTGGTTATGGCACTTACCTGGCAAGAACAAGGACATGAGTTCAAACCCCAGCACCACATACAAAATGAAGTGTTGGAACAAAGGAAGCTATGTGAAAAACTAAATTTAAAAAATCAATACTCTCTCTCACTGTCCCTCTCTCTTAAAAAGAAAAAAGAAGAAGATAACTGCTGGTCCTTTTGGCACATGCTGAGGCAGGAGGATCACAAGTTCAAAGCCAGCCTCAGCAACTTAGCAAGGTCCTAAGCAACTTATTGAGACCCTGTCTCAAAAATAAAAAGGGCTGGGGACTTACGTCAGTGGTTAAGTGCCTCTGGCTTCAATCCCTGATTTAAAAAATGGCAGTGTCGTCAGGCAGGAGGCCTGGAGCAATGGCTCAGCTGTTATGTGTTTGCATGGTATGTGCAAGGATGTGGGTTTGAACCCCAGCCCCACGTACACAATGAAGTATCAGAGCAATGAAAGCCACATGAAAAAACTAGATAAAACAGATTCTCTCTTGATTGTGTCTTTCTCTCACTGTCCCTTTCTCTTAAAAAAAAAAAAAAGAAAGAAAAGAAATCGAGGGAGACTAAGTACATTGGTGAGTCACAGAGCGGAGCATAGGAGATCAACAGCAGACAGTTGGGCAGGCAGGTGGGGTTGGGTGGTTTGAATGAGATGAAGGCTGAACTGGAGCTGGCAGGGCAGAGAACTTAGTTCTGCCCAGAGCACATGATGGCTGTGAATGTGTACTTGACATCAGTCACCAGTGATGATCAAAGTCGAAGGGACATGCTGGCCTGGATCAATGAGTCTCTGCATTTGAATATGACAAAGCTCCAACAGTTGTGCATAGGGACTGCCTATAACAGTTTATGGCCATGCTGTTGCCTGGTTCCATTGCCTTGAAGAAAGTGAAATTCCAAGCTAAGATAGAACACAGATATACCCAGAACTTTAAAATACAAGCAAGTGTTAAGAGGATGAGAGTTGACAAAATAATTCCTGTGGATGAGTTAGTAAAAGGAAAATTTCAGTACGTTTTTGAGTTTGTTCAATGGTTCAAGAAATTTTCTGATACAAACTACGATGGAAAAAACCATGACCCTGTAGCTGCCAGACAAGGTCAAGAAACTGCTTTTGCTCCCTTGTTGCTCCAGCTCCAATATGTCTCTCTAGAGGCCTGTTGTCATTTCTGTCTTTAGTGAAATTTTTATCACCAAGAAAGGCAGGACAATTTTTTCTAACAGATTGAGTTGGTGTAGTTTTCCGATATTGAATTGTTGAATATTCATGATGTGTGGAAAAACATACATACTATGATCTCAGCCACACAAAATAGGGTGCTGTGTGTGTAGAGATGACTGGGGGGGCATGTTTTACTAAGGCGCTTGTGGCTGGATGACTCTCTTCTTTGCTTATGTTTTTCTGTTTCTTATAATGTACATATGAACTTTTAAAAAATAAAAGCTGTTTTAAAAACCTGAAGGAAAAATAATACTAAGTTTTCCTTACAGAACTTTACCATGCTGGTGCAGCTGTTTAGAAACCATCTTATTCTGCTTTCTTTAAAGGTTCATTATAATGATTCTAAGAAATGAGAGTTCTCAGTGCTTATTAGTGGCATAGGCAAGACTAGAAGGAAAATCTCTTTGCTTCCAGGCAAATTTCTTTGTTTTTTCTTATTATAATTTATCTGACCAAAATTTCTCTTAAAAGATCCTTTAGGAAAAATCTTCAAATGACTGACAAATAATTTCAAAGAAGTCAGCAGCAACAGCAACTACAACAACCAAAAATTTGTAGACAGTAAAGTAATGGAGGTAGACTTTACTGAATCAAATTTTATCTGGGAAATAGGCTGCGCCTGGGGGAGGACGTCTGTGTTTTTCCTTCTAAGTTTTGCTTGGATCTATCATAGTGATATGTATTTTCTTAAATTTGTATTTTGGACAAAATTGTGATTTTATTTCCCAATGGTGGGGATTGAATTCGGAGTCTCATGCATGGTAGGCAACACTATCACTGAGTTATACCTGCAGCCCATGACTTTTGTTTTTAAAAAACTCAAGTGGTGCTACTAGGCATTATGATGATGATAACGATGATAACAGTAATAAATAACTGTACCTTGTTTCCTTTCTCCTCATTCCTAATCTCTGTCCCCAGAAGGAACTATTTTTAACTCTTAACTGTGACTACTTGTATTTACTCCAGTCATATGCTTATCTGCTATTATTTAATATTTTTTTCAGTTTCAGATTTTTTTTTTTTTACTGAGTAAAGTAAGGATTTAACCTTCTTACCATCAGAACTTCTGATACACATTAATAACACACACAAAATTTGCATTCCTTGGGGCTGGAGCGGTGGCTCAGCGGTTATGGCGCTTGCCTTGCATGTGCAAGCACATGAGTTCAAACCCCAGCACTACCTACACAACAAAGTCTCGGAGTAACGAAGGCCACATGAAAAAACTAAATAAAGTTGATTCTCTCTCTCATTGTCCCTCTCTCTTTAAAAAAAAAAAAAAAAGGACTGGGGATGTAGCTCAGTGGCAAAATGCTCCTGGGTTCAATCCCCAGGACCTGGGGAGTTTCATAGTTTTCTTAAGTATATGCTTTCAAGAATCTATGTATGTTCTCTGGCACAGAGCTATTGATAAATTCAAAGGGTATTTCCCACATACACACTCCCGTTCCTATCCACCCCAGCCTTAAGCTCTGTAGCATCATACTGGTTATACTTATTAGCACCTCTGTGTTATAAATATTTTTGGTCTTTCTTATGAATCCAAGTATCATTCTGTTTCTGGGTGGCCTTTAATCTACCTGTGGTTACAGGTTTCTGAAACACAAGCCTCTCCTAATTAATGACTTTTACTCTCTTTCCCAGCTCTGCTTCCTCAGACCCTGTCCCTTCCTAGGAAGAAGAGGAAATGACTGAGTTCCAGGTAAATATTAAATTGTCTCTTTGCCTTATTCTGCTATGCAGTTATTTTTTAAAAGAGAGAGTGAGAGAGTTAATTTATCTTTTCATATGGTTTTGTTTTTCCTCCACTGAGTCGTGTATGTGGTGCCGGGTCTTCACATGTGCCAGGCAAGCACTGTACTGCTGAGCCACCTCTCCAGCTCCTGCAATGTAGTTTTTTTTTTAAAGAGAGAGAAAGAGAGAGAGAGAGAGAGAGAGAGAGAATCAGTTTTATTTAGTTTTTCATGTGGCTTTCATTGCTCCAACACTTTATTGTGTATGTGGTGCTAGGGTTTGAACCTGCGTCCACCACTGAGCCACCACTCCAGCCCTCATTTGTTCATTTTTATTGCATGTACAAACAGAAATAAGCTTTTCATTGGCACTTAGGTCAATGAAAACTGTGAGAATTCTTATAGTTGATAAACTGGCTTTTGGTTGGTCTGTTTTGATCAAGGATAAAATAAAGAATATCTGTCCAAATAGGCTAGCATAGAATGCAAATGAATATCAGAAGAAAGATTGGAATAAATTATAGTATTTCATATGATAGAATAGTACACAATAAAAAAAGAATAGATTACTGCTATATGCAGCAAGATGGGTAAATCTCAACATGGAGCAAAAGAAGCCAGAAACAAAAAGTATATACCAAATGGTTCATTTATATAAAGTTCAAAAACTGGGAAAACAAATCTATTGTGATAGAAGTTGGAATAGTGGTTACCTGTGAGAGAGTACTTACTGGGAAAAGGCACGAGTTAGGCAAGAGTGTTGAAAATGTTTAGTATTTTGACTTGAGTGATAGGTAAACATGTCTGTAAGTGTCTAAAAAATGTATCAGGTTGTGCATTTAAGATTAGCACGTAGTACCACATTATTCTATGCATGCCATACCTCAATTTACAAAGAAAATTAGACTATCTAAATAAAGAGATGGGATATATGGCTTTCAAATGACCTTATGTAATTCTCTTTTTCAGTAGGCATTTGCTGCTGATTGAGCCACAATATAAGTAATAATTTTTTGGTGAAGTCTTATAATTTTAGTTCTCTAGTCTGTGAGCAGGGAATGTTTTGTTTTCTGCCATAGCTCCAGATTCTAGAACAATGCCTAGTACACATTTGTACTAGGTTTAATGAATTAAACCCATAGTCCCTTCTCTTTTTATTTACCTTCAGAATAAGTGATATTCTGTCTCCTCTGCCAGGATAATTCCTCTTCCTTAGAACTTAACCCTTTGTTTCACACTTCCTTTGGGATCTTTCCCTTTCACATTTATCCTATGATCTCAGATATTGAGTACCTCTTTCACTTCCCTGCCTTTTCATTCTCAGCTCAAAGCTTTGCTATACTGAGGTGTACTTTCTTTGGCCATGTGTACCTGTCTACCAGCTTCTCAATATCTCTAGTTTTTGCCTGAAGTATACTCAACTTTCAGAGAGAAAGCACACATGTCACTAGCTGGAAATAACATGCAATATCATGGGTAAATTTAGAACAAAATATTATTCTAGCACCCCTAGTTGTTACTGTTCCCCCAGCTTCCATCATCATAGATTATTTCTGCCTATCTTTTAATTTTATATAATCTGAGTACTCTGTATGGGGCTTTTTTTTGTTTGACATTATGGTTGTCAGATTCACCCATGTTAAATTGTTGCCTCAAGTTGTAGTTCAGTTAATCTTCTTGCTGAATTATTATTCGGTTATATGAATAAACCACATTTTATTCATATGAGCTATTGTTGATGGGTATTTAGGTGATTTTTATTTTAGAGAAATTATAAATAGTTGCTGTTACCTTTTTTGTAGATGTCCTTTTTTGCACTCATATACATTCCTTAGGATATATACAAAAGGATGAACTGCTGGAGTATAGGTTATATAATAAGGCCAGCTTTTATTGAAAACAGTTTTCCAAAGTGATTGTCCACAATTATACCCTAACAGTATCTGAGGGCTGTCAGTTACTCCAAGATAACCTTCTTGAGTGTATTTTCTATGCTTGCTAGTTTGCCTTTTTAACATATAAACTCATAGATGATAAGAGACACTTGGCTAAATCAGGGTCCATAAAAATTGCATTTTTGATACAATAATAATAAAATAAATTGGCAGCAATTTTGGTAATACACGTGACAGACACGTATTATTTAAATATATTTCTAAGTCAATAATTAGAATGAAATCCAGAAGAAAACTGTATACAAGATATGAAAGAAACAGTTTGCAATTGAAAAAATAAACTTGTAGCTAATAACAGCTGTAAATAATAATATGTCAGTTTTTCAAAGTTTTATGTAGATTACTTTATATAATCCTCATAAAGAGTCCAAAATGCAAATACTTTTATTATTTCCATTCTTTAATAAAATAGACTAAAAGCACAGAAAGATTAAGAAATGTGCTCAAGGTTGTAAATAAAAGTAATAGAATCATGACTCAGTCTAACAGAGTGACTGTGGAGCCTTTGTTCTCAACCACTTTCCTGTGTGGCTTCAGCAACACTCATGATTAATGCAATCTAATAAGATTTTTTAAATGATCAGATAGGTCTAACTTTGTAAAGGTTAATCATACCTCAAGTCTGGTCAATGAATACTACTACTCATCATACAACCCAGATCACATTATGGAACTACTTTGGTACCTTCCTACTAATCTCCCTTCATCTACCATTGACATCTGTAGAAAAGCCAAAGTGATAATTTAAAACCTAAGGCATTAACTTCCCTGCTTAAAACCATCTAATGGCTTCCCATTACACTTGGAATAATATCGTTTATAAAACTTTCATGATATGCCTTCTGCCTCTGTCTTTGCCATTGTCTTCTGCTACACTGTCTCTTATTCATGATGTTTCAGTCACACTCAATTTTCCCACCTTTCAACAGATTGTTTATATCTGCCTAAGGAACTAATCATACCATTAAATTCTCCTATCCTAGATATTTATATGACTAGTTCCTTCTCTTTATTCTGGTCTCAGCTGAAATATCACCCTTCTCAGTAGCTTCTTCTATTACCAAATTCAAAGTACATTATTCAAACTCATTAATTTAAAAAAAAACTCATTAATTCATTGCATTTTGTCTTGCTTTATTCAGTCATTTATTTTTTCATTTCTTTGTTCTCTAAGTAGAACGAAGCTTCCAAGAGGACCAGATGCTATCCTTAGTATCTAAATCAGTGCTGGACACATTCCACCAGCTCAGTAACTTTTCTTCTTCTTCTTCTTTTTTCCAGTGATTTTTTTTAAGAGAGCATGAGAGTGAGAAAGATAGAATAAATTTTATTTGTTTTTTAATCTGGTCTTTTGTTTCTTCCACACTTAGTTGTATATGTGGTGCTGGGTTTGAACCTGGGTCCTCACACACGTCAGGCAAGCACTCCAGCTGCTGAACTACCACTCCAGCTGCTTAAAGCATTAACTTTGATTTTTTTTAAATTGGTTCAGCATTGTCTTGCATAATAAAGGGATTTGTTGGTTCACATTCCCTTAGTAACTTATTTTTTAATTAAAAACCCCATAACTCCTGGGCTTAAATAAGAATCATTTCTTGTATTTTTCACTGGCAATTAATATTCAAAATGAAAAACCTATTTTAGATCCGAAAAACAGCCTGTGAACTATCAAAGAAATACTTTCAATAATTTAACCTTGATAAGCTTCTCTCATATGAGGCTAGAAAAAAATAAAAAGACAAAAAAATTTAAAAAAAAAAGCAGGAGAAATCTCATGAAAATAGAAGGGAGACCAGTAGAATAAAGGGAACAGGGGAGGGAGGATGGGAGGGAAAAGGAAGGTACTGGAAAGTGAAATTGACCAAATTATGTTAGGTCCATGTGTGAATATGTCACAAGGAATATCACTATTATATATAGTTATAATGTACCAATAAAACATTAAAATAAAAATAAATGGATGATAATTGGAAAAGCAAATATTAAAGAATCTCAATGTCCTTTTTCTATTGGCTTATCTTATTTTTGAAAAATAACTTTCCTAAATATGGGATTCTTTGTTGATAGCTGGGTTTTTTTTTTCTCTTTCAACACTTTGAATATATTGTCCCATTGCTATTTGGCCTCCATTTATTCAGCTGTTTATTTTATTGTGATTCCCTTGAAGATAACGATTTTTTTTCTCTTGCTGCTGTAAAGATTTTCTCTTTATTTGTACTTCAGCCTTTTGACTATGATGCGTGTAGGTGTGTACCTTGTTGTATTTATTCTACTTGGAGTTTGTCAAGCTCCTTGGATATTTTTTTAACCAATTTAGTAAGTTTTCGGCCATCATTTCTTTGGATATTTTTCTGTCCTTTCCTCACTTTAAAAGTTAATGCTTTGTATATGTTCATTTATATCTGTAACTTGGGGGAACTGCAAAAGAGTCATGAGATCAGGGAGTCGGGGGAGAGGGGAGGTCCTGGACAAGGATTGTGTTTAAGCAACTCTGTCAATACGTCCAACGAATCCCTTCATTATGTAAGATGATGCTGAACCAATAAAAAAAAAGTTAATGCTTTAGGGGCTGGAGCCCTGGGTGGCTTAGTGGTAGTTTGCCTGGTATGCGAGAGTACCTGAGTTTGAATTCCAGCACAACATACAAAAATAAGTGTTTGAAAAACTAAAACCAGATGAATACATAAAATTGATTATCTCTGTCTCTCTCTGTTCTTTTTTTTAAAAAGTTAATGCTTACTATTTAAATCTTGTATATGTTGATGCTTTTACTGCTCACATTTCTGAATCTTTATTCATTTTTCTTCATGCTTTTTTCCTTCTTCAAATTGTATAATTTGTTACTATATGATAGATATTGATCTATCTTCAATTTTGCTGATTATTCCTTTTTGCATTTTACTGATGCATTACAATTATACACAATAGAGGGATTTGTTGTTACACATTTCTACATGCACACACTTTAACAATATAATTTCATCAGTTTCTTTCCTAAGGATCTCCCCTCTACTTCCCCTCCTCCCTCACCCTGGTCCCCTTCCTCTCTTATGCTGATTTCCCTTCTATTTTCATGAAATCCTCTACATCTTTTCCCCACTTTTTCTCTCTAGCTTCTACATATGAGACAAAACATGTTACCCTTGAATGAGTTTGGCTTATTTCACTTAATATAATGCTTTGCAAGTTCCATCCATTTTATTGCAAATGACATAATTGAAGATTCTTTCTTTTGCAAACTCAAACATTCATGCATCTGTAAGAGTATCTCAGCTAGGCCACTGAGAAGTTGCTGACCAAAACTTTCCTGTTAGAGGGAGACCATATCAGGTAGAAATAATCTACAGTCTAATAGCCTCATCATACTCAGTCTTTGGCTAGGAGCAATGTTTAGTTTTATAGAGGAAACAAAGGTGGCCAGTGGAAGCTGTTTGCCAACTATAGTTGGGATCTGAACAGTAAACCCAGCACCACAAACACAACTAAGTATCAGGGAGACAAAAACCAGATGAATAAATAAAATTGGTTCTGTCTGTCTGTCTCTCAAAAAAAAAAAAAGACCTAATCACATTGCTTTTAAGAAAACTCTCTCATTTCTGAAATTCCTCCTATAGCTTTCTTCATACTTTTTTCTCAGTTGCAGTTATAATTTTAGTGCTGACCATTTATCAGGGCATCTTTTCTAGGTTATCTGTAGGATTCTATGACCCTGTTTTCTCAATGTAAGCTCTTTGAGCAATCAGATCTCATTTTCATGGCTACAGACACATACTAAAATAACCAATTTCCTCCTTTTGAATATGTCTACCTGCTAAATTAATGTCCTCCTATATCTCAAATTTCACTGCTCATTCTCTCCCTGCTTCTGCCTTCATCCAATCCTACTTTCATTTTTTTCTACTGTTGGTATTTAGGAGTTCCCAAGCAAATTAACTTGAAAGTTTTATTTTTTTCACTTCTTTTACATTCAGTATAAATTGGTACCTAATATCTTCTCTTTAATAAATGGTAATTATTAAAGGTATGTGCTTGCTAAATCAGTGAATGAAGATAAACTGACAAAACGTTACTAATATGATTGTTGTTAGATGTTTATGTTGTCTGGAAAATAGTAACAGGTCAGGTTTTTTTTTAATAGCTTTATTTCTGATGATATCTGAACAAGGTTCAATACTTCTGTCAATATCCTCTAAGATGGATGACTTCGGATTGAATTGAAGTGTGTTGTTACAGGAAACAGTGACATTCAAAGATGTGGCTATTGACTTCACCCAGGAGGAATGGAAGCAATTGGATCCTGCTCAGAGGAACCTGTACCGGAATGTGATGCTAGAAAACTATAACAACTTAATTACAGTAGGTAAGTATAGTTTACTGTATTATTCAAATTCTAGAAATAAAGTACATTTTTTCTCAAATGTTTTTGAAATATATGAAATTTATTTATATTTTTTCTTTTTCATAGTTCTGGGGATTTAACCCAGGAGCATTTACCACTGAACTCCCCGCAACCCTGGCCCTTTTTATTTTTTTTTTTTGAGTTACAGTCTTGCTAAATTGCCTATGCTGTCCTTGAACTTGTGATCTTCCTACCTCAGGTTCACAAGTCACTGGGATTACAGGTATGCTGACCACTGGGCCCAGTTGGAACTTTTTTTTTTTTTTTTTTTAAGGGAGGATAGAGAGAGACAGAAACAATTTTTTATTGAGTTTTTCACATGGTTTTTGTTGCTCTGACACTTAGTTGTGTATGTGGGTGCTGGGGTTTGAACCCGTGTACTTGCGCATGCCAGGCAAGCCCCATAACCACCAAGCTACCACTCCAGCCCCCCCAGCTGGAACTTTTAGATATTAATGTTTGATTTTGAGATGCTTTTGCTCATGTAACTGTCTGTGGTACACCTTTCAAAGCAAAAGATCACCCTTGGTAGTGAAAACACACAAGGGGGGGAGCACTCCCAGAAGCCTCATTTTCTTGTCCTTCACAAAGCCTGGTTTCCCTAAGCCAGCCTTGATTCCTGGTTTGTTCTTAGTTCCTGGTGTGTTTGCCCAAATCTGTGTTATTTCCCTTTCCCAGGCCATCCATTCACCAAACCTGATGTGATTTTCAAGTTGGAGCAAGAAGAAGAACCGTGGGTGGTAGAGGAAGAAGAATTTAGGAGACATTGTCCAGGTTAGTAGGAGGGAACCAGACAGGTAAGGAGGGACGGAACTGTATTAATGGTAAATCAATGAGTAGTTGATTGAAATGTTCTCCAAAGGTATTTTCCAAAAGCCTCTAAACTTTTGTAGTAATAACTGGTGTGGACTCTTTTTTTTTTTTTTTCAGGGCTGAGGACTGAACTCAGGGCCTTGCGCATGCTAGGCAAGCGCTCTGCCACTGAGCTAAATCCCCAAACCCTGGTGTGGACTCTTTACAAAACTGTCATTTTTTTTTTTAAAAGAAGAGAGACAGAGGGACATTGAGAAAGAGAAAAAGAGAATCAATGTTATTTAGTTTTTCATGTGGCTTTCATTGTTGAAGGTTGTGTATGTGGTGCTGGGTTCAAACGTGGGTCCTCATGCATGCCAGGCAAGCGCTCCAACTGCTGAGCCACTACTTCAGCCCCTAAAATGTCATTTTTTTGATAGTATTCTTAACTTTTTTCCTCAGAACTCAGAGGTCTGAGGTCTAAAGGTATTATCTGGATGCTAGATAATAAATTTTCCTAATCAATTTCCAACCTTACTGCAACAATCTTCTGTTACCAGCATCTTCAGTCTCTCTGCCCACTTTTTTATGTAGGATTCTTTACTTCTGCATACTGACATCATGAATCTGAGTTGTTCAGATAAACCTATTGAAATTTTTAGTCTTGGGGCTGGAGCGGTGGCTTGGTGGTAATGGCACTGGCTCAGCCATTACAGCACTTGCCCAGCATGTGCAAGTACTTGAGTTCAAATCCCAGCACCACGTACACAATGATGTCTTGGAGCAGCGAAAGTCACATGAAAAACTAAGTTAAAAAAATTGTTTCTCTCTTTCTCTCTCTCACTGTCCCTCTCTCTTTAAAATAAAATAAAATAAAATAAAATGATTCTCTTTAAAAAAAAAAGAAATTTATAGTCTTTTACTTTCTACTTTTTCTTCATTCTTTGGGGCACAGCCAGAC
Source organism: Aplodontia rufa (assembly GCA_004027875.1). Taxonomy (NCBI): domain Eukaryota; kingdom Metazoa; phylum Chordata; class Mammalia; order Rodentia; family Aplodontiidae; genus Aplodontia; species Aplodontia rufa. Next base: position 14,326 of record PVKS010005628.1, on the reverse strand, counting down.
TTTCCACTGTATTTTTAGCTTTCACTTTCATACTTCAATAATGATTACCCTGCTTACCTTCAATAAAAATTTTAGTCAATGCTGATTTTCCATTGCTTCCCCTTTTCTGCTATACTTGTCATGAATATATGCACATGTATGATGTGTATATATACATTCACATGGATATACATATATTCAGGCAGTTATAATTATATAACATGCATAAACACGTATATACATATTTCAAATTTGATAAAGTTGTTTCTACCCTCCAGTGTGACTGTAATATTTTATATTTCTACTAACAATTTCTGCCAACAGTCTGTTAGCATTTTTAAAAGTCTTTGCTAATGTGATAGGTTAAAAAACAACTGTTATTTGAATTTATATTTCCTTTATTATGAGTGAAGACATCTTTTCATATGTTTAAAAAATTATCTACAAATTTTTAATGACTAGCTTGTCTTTTTTATTAATCCTTTAATATTATGAATTTTTTTTAAGAGAAGAAGAGAGAATCTTTTTTTTTTAAATTTTTTTATCTGACCTTTGCTTGACCAACAATTAGTTGTGTATGTGGTGCTGGGGTTTGAACCTGGGTCCTCAAGCATGCCAGGCAAGCCACCACTACAGCCCCTCTGAAGTACTTCTTATCACCAAAAATTTTTAAAAAACAGTCTTTTCCCATTGGAGATTTTCCTATGTTTTTCTCTTCCTTTATATATGTGAATTAATTACATCTACATATTTCTTAATAATGACTTGTCCTCACATTTGCTATGAAATTCAACAATAATTCCAACTTTTTAAGGCTATGATGTTATGCTGGTTTATAAGTAGAATTTGAAAACTTCCTTTCATGCTGTAGAATACTTACATAGCATTTGTATTATAATTCCCTACGTTTTAAAACTTAGGTAGATCTTACATATTCAACTATTTGGACATGTGGATTCTTTTTAAGGGAAATTTCTTTGACAACTCTGCATTTTTCCTATTATAATTTATACAGATGTTTTGTCTCTCTTTTTTTAAGAGAGAGGAACACTGGAGAGAGAAACAATTTTTATTCAGTTTTTCATGTACCTTTTGTTGCTCCGAGACTTCATTGGGTACATGGTGCTAGGGTTTGAAACCGTGTACTTGCCAGGCAAGTGCTGTAACCGCCGAGCCACCGCTCCAGCCCATGCTTTGTCTCTTTTGGCGTTAGCTTTTGATTCTCTTTCTGTGTTGCCCTCTCAATAATTAGTTCAGATATATATTACAATTTACCATTTCCCCTTCAAACTGTGTTTATTCATGTTGAACTTACCTACTTTTAAAAAAGTCAATAGCTATATTTTGTATTTTTATTCTTCCTTTTAATTTTTAAAAAATCTTTCTTGATATTGCTAATAACTTGTATTTTGTTTGGCTTTGTATTTTTACCTTTGCTTCTGTAGAAATAGTTCAACTATATTTGGTATCTGACAATTCCAGTATTTTAACTTCTTAGGTTTAAATTTGCTTTTGATGTCTCACTTCTTATTGCTTCTTTACATACTTAATGACTGCTGATTGTGAGTTCAAATGGTTTTTATCTTGATTCATGATAATCTTGTCCTAAATTGAGGTTGCTTTCTTCTGAGGATGATTTGCACATGCTTCTGGGGGATAGCAAGTGACTTTACCAATTGACTCTGTGGGAACCTGTTAAGCTTCTGCTCTTTATTATTGACCCAAGGCTTATACTTCAGTTATTCAATTAGCAGGGGTTTTTTGGGGGGGATGAATGGGAGGGGACTGGCACTCAAGTTAAACCCATCCTCCAGCTTGCTTACTAGTTCCTTCTCCCAAATCTGGTTTTAGCTAGGAATGTACTTTGTTTTGTTCACTTTTTTTTTTAACACTGGGGATTGAACCCAGGGGTTCTTTACCACTGAGCTACATCCCAAACCCTTTCTATTTTTGGAGACAGGGTCTCTAAGTTGCTGAGGCTGGCCTCAAACTTGGGATCTTCCTGCCTCAAACTCCCAAGCAGATGAGATTACAGGAGTATGTCACTACTCCCAGATTATTCATTTTTGTGTGTGGTTTATAGGCTTAGAGATTTATGCTATACCATATAAGCCTAGTAATGCATTGTTTTATCCATTATCCTGCTGTTTTTGCAAGATGAGGTTTGTGTATCATAATTTTAATTATGAAGGTCCTATTTTTTCATGCTTTCATAGTATTGTTCATTGCAGTGATTGTTGGTTTTTTTTTTCTTTTCCAATTATTTCCTTGGTTCTGCTTGTCAACATTTTATCCCTTTTTCTCATTGCTTCTTTCTCATGTATTCAAATTTTGATTTTGGGTCCTAAATTTATATATTTTGTTTTCATTAAGCTTTTAAAAATTCATGGCAGTATATATTTAGTCAAGATTATCATCTTTGAGTCATAAACTTATTTTAGCTTTTTTTCCTAAAGAGAGGGATAGTGAGTGAGTGAGAGAGAGAGAGAGAGAGAGAGAGAATGAGAATGAATCAATTTTACATAGTTTTTCATGTTGCTTTCGTTGCTCCTACACTTCGTTGTACATGTGGTGCTGGAGTTCAAACCTGGGTCCTTGCGCATACCAGGCAAGCACTGTAAACACTGAGCCACTGCTCCAGCCCCAAAGTCCTTTATTCATGTTTATGGGTGAATAAATATGTTTAGGTTTTATTTCTTCCCATTCAGAAAGAACTGCAACTGCAAGTCTAAATATTATACCTTCTATAAGATTACATAAGCTAAGCTTATACCCTCACCTCACAGAGGTTTTCCTCAAAAGACAATTATGTTGAAGTGCTTCCTGGTTTAGTCCTGCTTTTCCTTATATATTTCGGGCTATCAAGTCTCCTGTACTCAATCTATACTCCCAAGTTTCAACACTGTAAGCACTGGTAAATTTATTCTGACATTCAAGGTGTGTGTGTGTGTGTTTTTTTATACAGTCAACTGCTTATCAGTTGTGCCCCAGATCAGCATGAACAGCTGGCTTCTCTTGGAATCTTCCCCTGTTCCAGTCTGCATTATTTATCAACACCAACTCATTTATTATAACTGGGTCTCCAGCTACCTCCTTAGGTCATACTCCTTGTTTGTAGAAAGGAAAATATAAGACGACTTTTTATACTCCATCATCTTAAAACGTGGAATCTTTTCTGTCACATTTGATAGTTTGGTCTTGCCTTTGAGATTTTTCACTTCTGCTTGGATAAGATCATGTTGACCTGATCTTGCCTTTTTCTACATTCTTTGCTTGATTGTGCTTCTCTTCTTTCCAGTAATTGAGGTGACCCAAGAGCTTAGCACTCTGTCTTCATAACCTGCAACCAACTCTCTAGCATTACCTGCTTCCAGGACAGTTTCACAGGAATTTTTCCCTCACTTCATTCTCGGTCTGGCAGAGAGCAAGAAAAATCTCTACTTCCCCACTGAAAATAAATAGCAACTATCACTTTTCAGTATGAAGATTTTCATTTATCCTCCTGTGTTCAGCCAGTTTCTTTTCTTTGATTCCTCTGCCTGGTCACTGACTCTGGAGCCTTTGTGATTCCATTTCTCTAAAATAGTAGTCACCCATCTTCTCTAGGGTGAAGGAGTAATAGGCACCTCATTGCACAATGTAGGCATCTGTTTGGCATCTGGACTTGTAATCAGTACCGTTGTGTTTCAGCCCCTTCATTTATTCTCATCTTCTATAGTAAATTAATTCTTGAACCTGTCTTTAGTTAGGACATAGGAATTGGATTTTGCTTTTTGATATCTTCCTCTGTAGGCACTTGAGTTTCAGCTCTAAATTCTTCTTTCAGATTATAGTTCTCTTTCCATCTGCTAAAATTTATTTTTACATTGACCATCCTCTGTTGTCTCTTGTTTTTGTCCTTATTAGTTTATACTTCTTTATTTTACATAAGTATGGTCTGGGGTAGAATCAGAGATAAACTCGTATACTTTTATACCATACTTAACTTTTGTACTTTTTTTTACCCTCCTGCTCATTATATTTGTGCTGTATTCATCAACCTAGGTGGGCTCCTCCAGTTTTATGTGCCAGTTCTTGTGTCCATTTTTTACTTTTCTGTAGCTTATTCTCATTTTATTGATTACTATAATGTTTGGAACAATTTTATTTATTTGCTGTTTTTGAATATATAACATGTGCTTATAGTACAAAAATTTGAAAGTAGAAAACCCAATATGTTGGGTGTGGTGGCTCAGTGTAGGTCATTTGCCTGGTATGTTTGAGTACCCGGGTTTGAATGCCAATACCACATATAAAACTAAGTGTTGAAGAAAGAAAAACCAGGTAAAAAAAATAAAATGAAAATGGTTCTTTCTCTTTCTCTTAAAAAAAAAAAAAAGGAAGAAAGGAAGAAAGAAAGAAAACCCAACAGGTTGAAAAAGTTTAATTCTTCTCTTCCATTTCTCCTCTATGGTGGTCATCCCTAGGATCATTTCCTTTGAGCTATTACTTATATATTCAAAATTTTATATTAAAATCACTTTTTGATAGATTAACATGTGATTCATTCCATCTTTATGGTAGTGAATGTTCTTTTCTAAGAATATTATACCTTTTGTCTTAAGATTTCTAGGGCTGGGGGGCTGGAGCGGTGGCTCAGCGGTTTCGGCGCTTGCCTGGCAAGCACAAGGACCCGGGTTCAAACCCCAGCACCATGTACACAACTGAGTGTTGGAGCAACTAAGGCCATGTGAAAAACTAAATAAAGTTGTTTCTCTCTTTCTCTATCTCTCTCACTGTCCCTCTCTCTTTTTAAAAAAAAAAAAAGGATTCCTAGGGCTGGGGCTGGAGCAGTGGTTCGGTGGTTATGGCACTTGCCTGGCATGAGCAAGTACACAGGTTCAAACCCCAGCAACCCAAGTACACAACTAAGTGTCAGAGCAATGAAAGCCATGTGAAAAACTTAATTAAAAAAACTGATTCTCTGTCTCTCTCTCACTGTCCTTCTCTCTTAAAAAAAAAAAAAAAGATTCCTAGAGCTGCTGAAACAAAGAACCACACACTGGGTGAATTAGAATAACAGAAATTTACTCTTGTAGTTCTGGGGCCTAGAAGTCCAAAATCAAGGTGTCAGCAGGGCCATGTTCTCTCAGAAACCTGTAGAATTATCCTTTCTTGCCTCTTTTAGCTTCTGGTAGGCCCATATGTTTCTTGGTTTGTGGCAGCATGACTCCAATTTGCTTCTGTCTCATGTAGCATTCCTTTTATAACATCAGTCAAATTATATTAACAATTTAGCCTAATCTAGCATGACCTTATCTAACTATTCTGCAGTATTTATTACCAGTCAAGGCCATATTTTGAAATATTGAGAAAGGGGGCACACCCTTCCATTTGTTCAGGTGTGTATGTTCATTTTAGTTTTCTTCTTATGGTCTTTGGAAATTTCTTTTTTTTTTTTTACTAATTTTTCCTATATTTTTCATAGTTTTATTGCCTATTTAAATTTTATTCTTCTATATTCTAAATAGTTGTTTGTATATGTGAAGGTTATTGAAACTGAGTATTTGTATTTAGTGAATTTCTTTTTATAATTTAAGTTTTGAGGTGACTTGACTTTTCAGGTAGTTTTATTATTGATAATGTTAATTTTACCTTTCCAATTTTTTTTAAAGAAAGAGGGACAGTGGGAGGGGAGGGAGGGAGAAAGAGAGAGGGAGGAAAAGAGCAGTTTTTCTTTAGTTTTTCATGTGAACTTTCATTCCTCCAACACTGTTTTGTACATGGTGCTGGGGTTTGAACTCGCATCCCTGCGCATACTGGGCAAGCACCGTAACCTCTGAGCCACCACTCCAGCCCCTTTTATATTTATTTTCACAAGTGAAGTTGGTACATAGCTTGCTTTTTTGGGGTATCATCTTGGTTGAGTTTTGGTATTAATATTGTCAGCTTCGAACACAAAAATTGGGAATTCTCTTTTCTTTTGTAACATTTTACAGTGTGGAATTTGCCCCTTAAGCGTTTTTTTAGAATTCCTATGTGAATCTCTCTTGGAAAATTATCTTTTTGTTGTGTTTTTAGGGAGTTTTCATATTTTCCTGTTCATTTAATGGAAATTGGTGTGTATAGGTTTTCTATATTTTCTAGAATCAGTTTTGATAATTTACATTTTCCAGAAAACTATTCACATCAGTTTATAAAACTGTATTTCAATCAAGTCCTGCACAGTAGCCTTATAATTTTTTTACCTTCCTGTTTCTTTCCCTCTATCATTTTTTCTTCTTACTTTATTTGTGCATGCTGTACCTCCTTTTTGTTGTCTAACAGGTTTTCTTCCAGATCCTACTTAAAAGTAATCAAAGCTGGGCTGGAGCGGTGGCTCAGCGGTTTCGGTGCTTGCCTGGCAAGCACGAGGACCCGGGTTCAAACCCCAGCACCACATACACAACTAAGTGTTGGAGCAACGAAGGCCATGTGAAAAACCCAATAAAGTTATTTCTCTCTTTCTCTGTCTCTCTCACTATCCCTCTCTCTTTAAAAAAAAAAAGTAATCAAAGCTATTTGTATTCATAAATATCTGCCTCTACTAAAATTTACTTTCCTGAAATTTCCTTCTCCAAACTGAGGAGATAGGAGATACATGCCCTTGAAATTTGTTTCATAATGGGAGATAAAATATTAAATCAAAATCAATCCCACAGAAACATTTCCATATGAATATTGGAAAAAATTCACAAGTGATACTTATTTGCAATCTGTTTTAGGAGAACTATGGGGAACAGATGAAGATCAGAAAACCCAGGACAGACTTTTGAGACAAGTTTTCAAGAAAACACTGACTGAAGAAGTCAATGAATGTCATAAGAAGTGTGCATTTACTCCAAACTCAGATTTTATTTCTTCCAGACACAATCTCTATGAATATGACTTGTTCGGAAAGTGTTTAGAACACAATTTTGACTGTCATAATATGAAATGCCTTATAAGAAAGGAACATTTTGAATACAGTGAAGCTGTGAAATTATATGACAATAGCTCATCCCTCCTTGTAGTAACCCCTTTTAAGTGTAATCATTGTGGAAGAGGCTTTAGTCAAACATTGGACCTCATCAGACACCTAAGAGTTCATACTGGAGAGAAACTCTATGAATGTAACAAATGTAGAAAAGTCTTCAGTCACAAGGAAAAACTTACTAAACATCATAAAATTCATAGTAGGGAACAGTGTTATGAATGTAATGAATGTGGGAAAGTTTTCATTAAAATGTCAAATCTCATTAGACACCAAAGAATTCATACTGGAGAGAAGCCCTATGCATGTAAGGAATGTGGGAAATCCTTCAGCCAGAAATCAAATCTCATTGATCATGAAAAAATTCATACTGGAGAGAAACCTTATGAATGTAATGAGTGTGGAAAAGCCTTCAGCCAGAAGCAAAGCCTCATTGCACATCAGAAGGTTCACACTGGGGAGAAACCTTATGCATGTAATGAATGTGGCAAAGCCTTCCCTCGAATTGCATCCCTTGCTCTTCATATGAGAAGTCATACAGGGGAAAAACCTTATAAATGTGATAAATGTGGGAAAGCCTTCTCTCAGTTTTCCATGCTTATTATACATGTGAGAATCCATACAGGTGAGAAACCCTATGAATGCAATGAATGCGGAAAAGCCTTCTCTCAAAGTTCAGCTCTTACTGTACATATGAGAAGTCACACTGGTGAGAAACCCTATGAATGTAAGGAATGTAGAAAAGCCTTCAGCCATAAGAAAAACTTCATTACACACCAGAAAATCCACACTAGAGAGAAACCTTATGAATGTAATGAATGTGGGAAAGCGTTCATTCAGATGTCAAATCTTGTCAGACACCAGAGAATTCATACCGGAGAAAAACCCTATATATGTAAGGAATGTGGCAAAGCTTTTAGCCAGAAGTCAAATCTCATTGCTCATGAAAAAATTCATTCTGGAGAGAAACCCTATGAATGTAATGAATGTGGTAAAGCCTTCAGCCAAAAGCAAAACTTTATTACACATCAGAAAGTTCATACTGGAGAGAAACCTTACGACTGTAATAAATGTGGCAAAGCCTTCTCTCAAATTGCATCCCTTACCCTTCATTTGAGAAGTCACACAGGGGAAAAGCCTTATGAATGTGATAAGTGTGGGAAAGCCTTCTCTCAGTGCTCACTGCTTAATTTACATATGAGAAGTCATACTGGTGAGAAGCCCTATGTATGTAATGAATGCGGGAAAGCCTTCTCTCAGAGAACTTCCCTTATTGTGCATATGAGAGGTCATACAGGTGAGAAACCTTATGAATGTAATAAATGTGGAAAAGCTTTCTCCCAGAGCTCGTCCCTTACTATACATATACGAGGTCATACAGGTGAGAAACCCTTTGACTGTAGTAAATGTGGAAAAGCCTTCTCTCAGATCTCCTCCCTTACTCTTCATATGAGAAAACATACAGGTGAAAAGCCCTACAACTGTATTGAGTGTGGCAAAGCTTTTAGCCAAAAGTCACACCTTGTTAGACACCAGAGAATTCACACTCATTAGAAACCCTGTGAATATGGGAAATCCTTCAAAGGAAGGAACACCTCATGGCACATTACATGATTGATTCTAGAGCAGAAAACTGTAATGTGGGAAAGCCTTATGAAAAAATCATGAATTTATGAAACATTAGAGAATTATTACCAAAGTGATCAATTGTAGAAGAAAGCTGACTGTCAAAACCTTCAGCAGACACCTTATTCATTGATAATAATATTCACATTCAAATCTGAAAGAAGGTATCTGCTTTCAGTGTATCAGCACTATAATTGAGCTCTTAGTAGTGTATTAAGCAAGAAAAAGAAGACTGGGGAAAATAAAAATTATAAAAATATTTTATATAAGAAATAGTTAGAAAACGTGTTGATGGAAACACCTAAGAAGAACACAACCATGAGTTATGAGACATTTACATCAATCAAATTATAAATCATGTTGGACACAAAAGAACACCTGAAGGTGGAGGGAAATGAAATTGCCTGAAAATACTTGACATATGTAAAAGGCAAGTTCTATCCTGACTCTCTAATGTAATTCCACCCAAATTTTACACCAGTTATATTTTAATGAATTTCACAAACTGACTTGAAAAATTTATATGGATGCTAAAGGTATAGATGTAGCTGAAATAAATTTGGCAAATCAAAACAATTAAGGAAGATACACTCTACTTAGATCGTCACGTACTTACAGCTGTTGTCACTGAGTGAATAAATGAATCAGTGCAAATAAATTAAAGATTAACAGAATATATGGGAATTTTGTATAAAACAGTATTATTGAAATCATTGGGGTAAGGACGGTCTATTTAATAAAATGGAAGATTCACATGAGCAAGTTAGTTCTCTACCTTATACCATATACAAAATTAGAACCCAAACAGATTAAAGACCAGAATAAAAAGTGAAACTCTTAACACTATGATGAAAATAAAGTAGAATATATTAAAGTATCAGGATTTCTTTCAAAACATATAAACATGGAAGAATCTATTCTCTTGTTGTTCTGACTCCCAAAGTACCCATGTACGTGTACAAAGAGGCCTATCACTGTTTGCTGCATCATGGCACCAAACTGGACTTTAACATAAATTTCCATCAGTAGAGGGATAGATCAATACAATGTGTTCATTTCTACCATAGAATGCTACGCAGCATTTTAAAAGGATATATAAAATTCACACATTGTTACATGGATTGATCACAATTGTAAAGTTGAGAAAGGAAGCAAACAGTGCACTCAAACATGGTATAACATTTGTATGATTGAACAGTGCAAAGGACAGTACTGTATGTTGATCATGGGTCCACATGTGCTATTGATTGCCTTTTGAGATGTGAAAAGGTTTGATGCAAGTTGTTACACTGATCTGTAATATTTCTTAATAAAAGAATGAAAGCAAATACAACAGTGGTAATAAGTCTGGTTATCAAAATTACTTATGTTGGGTTATTAAAATTCCTTCTTGCCTTTATTTTCCTAAAATAAGGATCAGATTGGTGGGGGAAACATGGGTCTATACAACTAATTTTAAAATGAATTTTATGCTTGATTTGATATTAAAATTTATAGAAAATTTTCTACACAAAACAAGCCTCATTTAAAGTATTTCTTTGTCTACTTTCTCAACATTAAATTGGGATGAAAATGAGTAGTATATATAGCATTACTTTAAGGCCAAATTTTGTTTTTAAATAACTTTTAACCACAAGTTCTTCCCCAAGTTCAAAGCAATGAAGAAACAAAAATTATTTAATTTGGCATACAACTGAACTCTCCATTTGGGGTGGGGGAAGCCCACCTGTTTGGGTTGGTTTTGCAGTGAGAGGAAAAAAGCCATAAATACCATAAAATGTTAATATTCTAATGTCAGGACACGGACAGTTACCAGCATCAGAGCCAAGAGCACTTTCAGTTTCAGTATGTCTCAACAAAGCTTTCTTCAGTTCCTAGATTCTTAAATGTGGATATGGATGAGACAGACCACCATAGGAAAAAAGGGTAAATGCATACCTGGACCCTAAATTAAATCATGGCCTGACTTCTGTTAAAAGATAGTATAGCTGGGAATGATGGTGCATCCTTGTAGTTCCAGTGACTTGGGAGACTGAGGCAGGAGAGTCAGGCCAGCTTCAGCCGGTTAGACCCTGTCATAAAATAAAAAGGATTGGGGATGTAGCTGAGCAGTTAAGTGCCCCTGGGTTCACTCCCTAGTACCCACCCCCTAAAAAGGTATAAACTATTCCCTTGTCTTTCCCAACTTAACTCAGCTTGTTCGCCACTAAAAGCTTCATATGTAGCTTACCCAGTTCCCTCAAACAACCTTATCAGCTTCGGAGACCACATGCACCATTAGAGCCAGGATGCTGTTGCCATGACTCTGATGACAAACAACATAAGGGTAAACTGTTGAGGAGCCATCACAATGGCAAATCCCCAGGGCCCTTGTTACTTGCTATGATTTGTGTTCTCTGTGTGTTCTCTGAACAGCTACAGCAGCTCATTATCACAGGGCAGAGTTGTTTATTTGGATGTGACATCCATAGGAGAAACTAAACTGCCCATGCCTCCCTCAGAGGTGAAAGTGCTCTCATAGGAAAAGAAAAACAGCCTGGAAATGCCATTGTGCCTGGCTTTGAGTCTCCATGTTTGCCACAGAACCTGCCTTAGGCAACAAAGGGTGAAGAACATAAATTTGCCTTTTCTGAGCAGGGCAAGTACACCCCAGAGATGGTTAAGGATTTTGTTGAAATGACCTCCATAATGCTTGCAGCAATGATACGATACTGTCAAGTTGGTGAGGACTTTGTATATATTGTCACCTCATCTGATCTTTAACAGTTAAAAATAAAAAACAAAGTGCAATGTTAAGTATTCCTCCCACTTTAAAGATGATGGAAACTGATAAAAGTTAACTTAGCTAAAATAATATCATTTGTCGCTGAAGGAACCAGTGTAAAATTCAGGTTTCTCTACTTTTCAAATTAGTCGTCTCTCCATAAGAAAATGAGCCTTCTTGTAATCTATACAGAGTCACATTTGGGAATTCTCAACACAAGACCAAGTGTGAATATCAGAATATCTGTGTGTTAGGGGACTTCAAGGTGAAAGCAAATTCCTGTCTTCTCTCCCAAAAGTGAGTTTTCCGGACACTCTAAGGAGAAGACAGAAGCAGGGATTCCCAGCTGTGGACACAGGGATTTTAGAAAACGGCTCAGGGCTTCCCAGGAGACAGAATTTCTGCCACTTCTGCCCTTCTTCAGCAAAGTCGACCACTACGTGAGGCAGAGAAAGGAAATGCCCCTACTCACTAACAGCAGGAACCTCTAGGTGGCCAAGGGTGACTCCAGCATCCGCCACACACCTCATCCTCACACTGGGACAGCCGCGAGTGCTCCCACCTCACCAACCTGGCGACAGCGTCACAGGGCACGCGGTAATCCCGCTACGGTGACGCACATGGTGACGCACACGCGCCAAGTCACGCGCAGCCTCCCACGGACAAACTTCCAGTCCCACACGGGCGGCCATCACGGCCACAACTGACGCGCGGACAGACGGGAGCATAGCGCTCAAACCAGACCCACGGCACTCACGCGCGTGCGCCCCAACGCTCAGCGGCTCCAACGCCCCTAGGCGCGCACACCTGACCCCTGTGGAGCATCTGGACGCCCCGCCCCTTGCCCTTCCCGCCCCGCCTTATAGCTCAGCACCATCTGGTACCACGCGGGAAAAAGCCGTTAGCTACGTCACCGAGAGGATCAGTCGCAGTGCAGTCTGGGAAATGTAGTTCGATGAGGGGGCAGGGCTGGAAACGCAGGCAGCGAAGCGTCCTGGGGCTCGTAGTTCTGAGCGTGCAGCCTGTGCTCTCCGCTGGCCCTTTGGTCCCCGAAGCCAAAGCCCCGCCCTGTCCCACGGTCCAGTTGGAAGCACCAAAGCTGAGTGGAAAGGCTGCTTTCACAGAGGGGTTTAGGGCCAGGGAGCAGAGGAGAGACCCAAGTCAGACACGGAAAGGAAAAAGCTCCCGAGGGTTTCTAAGGACCTCCTGTCTCCGTGCACAGCGCCAAGGTGCTGTCGTAGGAGGTGGGAGGGCTCTGGTGATGCTTGTCCAAGAGAACCAACAATCCAAGAAGCCAGTGTACGTTAATATTGGCAGCCATCGTGTTATACGCAGGTCTAGAGACTGGAAGATAAACTTTGGGAGGCTTGGTTTTCCTACTGTTGTTTGTCTCAAATCAACCAGAGGAGGAAAAAGAGATTTGTGAGGGCTACGGAAACAACGAAACGTCTTTCCCCTAGGAAGAGGCTCAACTCCTTCCTGTCTCCATGGAAGGCAACACTTGAGGGAACACTCACTGTAGCAGGGTCACCGATGATGCAGGTAAAGCTTTTCTCAGGCATTAGGTCTCTCTGGGACGCATTTTAGAGAACTTCCGGTAACAGGGTTCTCCCATCATTTACCCTCCGCGCTACCCAAGGTAAGACAATTATTTCCTAGAACCAACATCCACTATAAGCTCAACTATCCCGCCAAAGTTTATTTGGGAACAGAATGAGCTAAATACTTAGGTGGGTGTTGTTTAATGGAGTCTCCTCTTGGTAGCACCGAGGAGGAGGAGGGGCTAGCAAAAGCAGCCAAGGTTTGGCCCAAGTCAGTATACTCCCCAACCATTCTCATCTCCTCTTCAATGGAAAACAGTAATATTTGAATGGCACACCGTACTTGTATATGGTAGGGAGTAAGTTAAGCTGATATAATAAAGATCCCAGTGTATAATGACCTGAATAACTTCTCTTTGTTTTCCCTCATGTAATAGTCTAGGGATGAGCAGTCCAGGGCTGGTGGGAGAGCTTTGCCTTCCTTTATAATTGTTTTTCATCTTTGAGGGCAAAGAGGTTCTTAAATTCTCACTATCCTCCACGCATCAGGGCAGGAGGAGGACAGCAAAACAGGAACAGTACTTTCTAGATTTCCAACCCAGAAATAGTAATCATCCCTTTTGCTTATATCTCATTGTTAGATAAACTGAACTTCATGAAAATGATAACATGTGCATCAAATTGATGCAGGGTTTTTGAGATGAGGCTGGATTCTCCGCTCCCGCTGGTGAATGGAGTCTGGGCCGCTACAGATTCCAGCAGCCAAAACAGCCCACTTCTAGTGTTTGCAGCCAGTCCCCAGTGTCTGCAGCTAAAAAAAGTGTTAGCAAGTCTCCAGCTAAAAGCTGGGTGTTGCAGCTCTTGGCGTGGTGGAAATTCATCCCAGGAATTTGGCGCCAATCTTCTGGGTTCTTGTCTCATGAATTTGAAGAATAAAATCAACAGACAATCCACGGAAGGAGGACTAAATGGAGTAGGATTTATTTAGGAAGAAGAGCAGAGACTCCCCAAAGCGGAGGGGTACCTGGAAGCAGGACACCGTCTAATGGAGGTTAGGCCAGGGGTTATATAGATTTGGGGTATGAGCATAATTAACATTCATGCAAAGCAGGCGTTGAGAAATGCATCAACTCCATTGGTTAAAATCTATGTAAAGCAGGCATTGAAACTGGTCAAGAGCACCATTGGTTAAAACAAAAGGTGGCAAATACTTCCTAGTACCCACCTGTGACCACCCCCCCACCCCCCACCCCCCCCACCCCCGTCTTAGTTGGGACAAAGGTGAACCTCATGGTCTTTTTGCATTTGAATGCCCTGAGCATACCCTGTCAATCACTCTCTGCCTCTGCCAGCTAGCTCTTGGATAGGGGACCTCTGTCCTGACTACCTAGCCATTTCACCGTCTCCTAATCTGTCTCAAAATGA